>WNGS01146894.1:0-10065 GCA_020271785.1 Procambarus virginalis | reverse complement strand
ATCAACACAATCTCGTAGACTTGAGGCAAGGTGATATTCACACCAGTTGATCCATCTATCATCATTCTATTATGCAGGAAGAACCGCACGTCTATGGGTCATACAACATCCACTACGGGCTCACCATAGCCTGTGCTACTTGGAACTTCTTGTTCCTGGTAGCGAATCTTAAACAACAACAACGTCTATGGGTCATCCAATAATGTTAGCAGACTTCTAGATGTTGCCACTGGTAGGCTTAGGCTCGGCTACAAGTACCTCTGGCAGTTTACACCACCTGCTGATGTAGACTTGACTAAATGTAAACTCTGTCAGCAGAACTATTCCCATACTTTACGTCATTATATATGGAATGTGAACATAATCGCGGCATTCAGAGATAACACCATCAATGGTGTCCAAGAAATGTGTTAAGTTCTTCATTCATAATGATGTTCTGCCGGGAATCTTGCCGCCCAGTTGGGTGGGTGTGGAGCACATGACTGTAAAGCTGCCGCCCAGTTGGGTGGGTGTGGAGCACATGACTGTAAAGCTGCCGCCCAGTTGGGTGGGTGTGCAGCACATGACTGTAAAGCTGCCACCCAGTTGGGTGGGTGTGGAGCACATGACTGTAAAGCTGCCGCCCAGTTGGGTGGGTGTGGAGCACATGACTGTAAAGCTGCCGCCCAGTTGGGTGGGTGTGGGGCACATAACTGTAAAGCTGCCGCCCAGTTGGGTGGGTGTGGAGCACATGACTGTAAAGCTGCCGCCCAGTTGGGTGGGTGTGGAGCACATGACTGTAAAGCTGCCGCCCAGTTGGGTGGGTGTGGAGCACATGACTGTAAAGCTGCCGCCCAGTTGGGTGTGTGTGGGCACATAACTGTAAAGCTGCCGCCCAGTTGGGTGGGTGTGGAGCACATGACTGTAAAGCTGCCGCCCAGTTGGGTGGGTGTGGAGCACATGACTGTAAAGCTGCCGCCCAGTTGGGTGGGTGTGGAGCACATGACTGTAAAGCTGCCGCCCAGTTGGGTGTGTGTGGGGCACATGACTGTAAAGCTGCCGCCCAGTTGGGTGGGTGTGGAGCACATGACTGTAAAGCTGCCGTCCAGTTGGGTGGGTGTGGGGCACATGACTGTAAAGCTGCCGCCCAGTTGGGTGGGTGTGGAGCACATGACTGTAAAGCTGCCGCCCAGTTGGGTGGGTGTGGAGCAAGACTAGTAACTGTGTGACTCACCATAGATGTAAAGTGCCTTGTATAGTGACTGTTGTGAGCCTCTTGTTGAACCACTTGTCATATAGAAAGAGACTATTCACATGTATTTGTGTACATATATGTATATATATGTATATGTAACATTAAAAATTATATAACTAGCGTCAAAAGATTGTTATTTGCTTAGCTAAACAAATTTGGGATTCAGTTCCTGAACCCATTATGTACGTCTGTAAATGCCCGTTCTCCCCCCCCCCCCCCAGCCGGTTCTCAGCGAGCGTTCCCAACGTCAAGAAACAGTCGTACTAACGTGCCTTTATCCTAACCTACCAGAGGATCCCCGAACAGAAAACGGGAGACTGGGGCCAATTTCGCGAGCCGCTACCACTTTCTAGCATGACAGTTTTTTTGGCCTTAAGCCTCAGTATACGTCAAAAATGCGACGTTCTATTAAGAGTACGGGTCGTCCCACCACGAGATGGGTATGTGAAGGTACCGCCATTTTATTTTATAAATGAAATAAATGGTGAGAAGGAAGGGATGGTAAAGAAAACGGGACGTGGGCCTCCAGGCGGACTGGAGCACAATAATCACCCACACAAATGCAAGTTACAATTTCCTCAAATTAATCCAGTCAGCGGAACGAATTGTCAAAGGCGGGGGATGAGAGAGGACCACAGACGCCCCTAGGCACGGTCCCTACGTGTCCCTGGCTGCTGGGTCAGTGTCCTTATGTGTCCCTGGCTGCTGGGTCAGTGTCCGTGCGTGTCCCTGGCTGCTGGGTCAATGTCCGTGTGTCCCTGGCTGCTGGGTCAGTGTCCTTATGTGTCCCTGGCTGCTAGGTCAGTGTCCCTACGTGTCCCTGGCTGCTGGGTCAATGTCCGTGTGTCCCTGGCTGCTGGGTCAATGTCCGTGCGTGTCCCTGGCTGCTGGGTCAATGTCCGTGTGTCCCTGGCTATTGGGTCAGTGTCCCTATGTGTCTCTGGCTGCTGGGTCAGTGTCCCTATGTGTCCCTGGCTGCTGGGTCATGTCCGTGTGTCCCTGGCTATTGGGTCAGTGTCCCTATGTGTCTCTGGCTGCTGGGTCAGTGTCCCCATATGTCCCTGGCTGCTGGGTCAGTGTCCCTGGCTGCTGGGTCAGTGTCCCTGGCTGCTGGGTCAGTGTCCCTATGTGTCCTGGCTGCTGGGTCAGTGTCCCTATGTGTTTCTGGCTGCTGGGTCAGTGTCCCTATGTGTCCCTGGCTGCTGGGTCAATGTCCTATGTGTCCCTGGCTGCTGGGTCAGTGTCCCTATGTATCCCTGGCTGCTGGGTCAGTGTCCCTATGTGTCCCTGGCTGCTGGGTCAGTGTCCCTATGTGTCCCTGGCTGCTGGGTCAGTGTCCCTATGTATCCCTGGCTGCTGGGACAGTGTCCCTATGTGTCCCTGGCTGCTGGGTCAGTGTCCCTATGTGTCCCTGGCTGCTGGGTCTGTGTCCCTGGCTGCTGGGTCAGTGTCCCTATGTATCCCTGGCTGCTGGGTCAGTGTCCCTATGTATCCCTGGCTGCTGGGTCAGTGTCCCTATGTGTCCCTGGCTGCTGGGTCAGTGTCCCTATGTGTTTCTGGCTGCTGGGTCAGTGTCCCTATGTGTCCCTGGCTGCTGGGTCAGTGTCCCTATGTGTTTCTGGCTGCTGGGTCAGTGTCCCTATGTGTCCCTGGCTGCTGGGTCAGTGTCCCTATGTGTCCCTGGCTGCTGGGTCAGTGTCCCTATGTGTCCCTGGCTGCTGGGTCAGTGTCCCTATGTGTTTCTGGCTGCTGGGTCAGTGTCCCTATGTGTCCCTGGCTGCTGGGTCAGTGTCCCTATGTGTCCCTGGCTGCTGGGTCAGTGTCCCTATGTGTCCCTGGCTGCTGGGTCAGTGTCCCTATGTGTCCCTGGCTGCTGGGTCAGTGTCCCTATGTGTCCCTGGCTGCTGGGTCAGTGTCCCTATGTATCCCTGGCTGCTGGGTCAGTGTCCCTATGTATCCCTGGCTGCTGGGTCAGTGTCCCTATGTGTCCCTGGCTGCTGGGTCAGTGTCCCATTGTGTCCCTGGCTGCTGGGTCAATGTCCCTATGTGTCCCTGGCTGCTGGGTCAGTGTCCCTATGTGTCCCTGGCTGCTGGGTCAGTGTCCCTATGTGTCCCTGCCTGCTGGGTCAGTGTCCCTATGTGTCCCTGGCTGCTGGGTCAATGTCCCTATGTGTCCCTGGCTGCTGGGTCAGTGTCCCTGGCTGCTGGGTCAGTGTCCTATGTGTCCCTGGCTGCTGGGTCAGTGTCCCTGGCTGCTGGGTCAGTGTCCCTATGTGTCCCTGGCTGCTGGGTCAGTGTCCCTATGTGTTTCTGGCTGCTGGGTCAGTGTCCCTATGTGTCCCTGGCTGCTGGGTCAATGTCCCTATGTGTCCCTGGCTGCTGGGTCAGTGTCCCTATGTATCCCTGGCTGCTGGGTCAGTGTCCCTATGTGTCCCTGGCTGCTGGGTCAGTGTCCCTATGTGTCCCTGGCTGCTGGGTCAGTGTCCCTATGTATCCCTGGCTGCTGGGACAGTGTCCCTATGTGTCCCTGGCTGCTGGGTCAGTGTCCCTATGTGTCCCTGGCTGCTGGGTCAGTGTCCCTATGTATCCCTGGCTGCTGGGACAGTGTCCCTATGTATCCCTGGCTGCTGGGTCAGTGTCCCTATGTATCCCTGGCTGCTGGGTCTGTGTCCCTGGCTGCTGGGTCAGTGTCCCTATGTATCCCTGGCTGCTGGGTCAGTGTCCCTATGTATCCCTGGCTGCTGGGTCAGTGTCCCTATGTATCCCTGGCTGCTGGGTCAGTGTCCCTATGTGTCCCTGGCTGCTGGGTCAGTGTCCCTATGTGTTTCTGGCTGCTGGGTCAGTGTCCCTATGTGTCCCTGGCTGATGGGTCAGTGTCCCTATGTGTCCCTGGCTGCTGGGTCAGTGTCCCTATGTGTCCCTGGCTGCTGGGTCAGTGTCCCTATGTGTCCCTGGCTGCTGGGTCAGTGTCCCTATGTGTTTCTGGCTGCTGGGTCAGTGTCCCTATGTGTCCCTGGCTGATGGGTCAGTGTCCCTATGTGTCCCTGGCTGCTGGGTCAGTGTCCCTATGTGTCCCTGGCTGCTGGGTCAGTGTCCCTATGTGTCCCTGGCTGCTGGGTCAGTGTCCCTATGTATCCCTGGCTGCTGGGTCAGTGTCCCTATGTATCCCTGGCTGCTGGGTCAGTGTCCCTATGTGTCCCTGGCTGCTGGGTCAGTGTCCCATTGTGTCCCTGGCTGCTGGGTCAATGTCCCTATGTGTCCCTGGCTGCTGGGTCAGTGTCCCTATGTGTCCCTGGCTGCTGGGTCAGTGTCCCTATGTGTCCCTGCCTGCTGGGTCAGTGTCCCTATGTATCCCTGGCTGCTGGGTCAGTGTCCCTATGTGTCCCTGGCTGCTGGGTCAGTGTCCCTATGTGTCCCTGCCTGCTGGGTCAGTGTCCCTATGTGTCCCTGGCTGCTGGGTCAGTGTCCCTATGTGTCCCTGGCTGCTGGGTCAGTGTCCCTATGTATCCCTGGCTGCTGGGTCAGTGTCCCTATGTGTCCCTGGCTGCTGGGTCAGTGTCCCTATGTGTCCCAGGCTGCTGGGTCAGTGTCCCTATGTGTCCCTGGCTGATGGGTCAGTGTCCCTATGTGTCCCTGGCTGCTGGGTCAGTGTCCCTATGTATCCCTGGCTGCTGGGTCAGTGTCCCAATGTGTCCCTGGCTGCTGGGTCAGTGTCCCTATGTGTCCCTGGCTGATGGGTCAGTGTCCCTATGTGTCCCTGGCTGCTGGGTTAGTGTCCCTATGTGTCCCTGGCTGATGGGTCAGTGTCCCTATGTGTCCTGGCTGCTGGGTCAGTGTCCCTATGTGTCCCTGGCTGCTGGGTCAGTGTCCCTGGCTGCTGGGTCAGTGTCCCTATGTGTCCCTGGCTGCTGGGTCAGTGTCCCTATGTGTCCCTGGCTGCTGGGTCAGTGTCCCTATGTGTCCCTGGCTGCTGGGTCAGTGTCCGTGCGTGTCCCTGGCTGCTGGGTCAGTGTCCCTATGTGTCCCTGGCAGCTGGGTCAGTGTCCCTATGTGTCCCTGGCTGCTGGGTCAGTGTCCCTATGTGTCCCTGGCTGTGGGGTCATCTTCACATTAATGTGCTACAAAGTTGGTCATATTCACACATTGTGTTCTTTACGTAATTGAATATTCAAGATCATGTTCGAGTGTGTTCATGTTCACGCGAGTTTGTTCATGTTCACGCGAGTTTGTTCATGTTCACGCGAGTTTGTTCATGTTCTCGCGAGTTTCTTCATGTTCACGCGAGTTTGTTCATGTTCACGCGAGTTTGTTCATGTTCACGCGAGTTTGTTCATGTTCACGCGAGTTTGTTCATGTTCACACGAGTTTGTTCATGTTCTCGCGAGTTTCTTCATATTCACGCGAGTTTGTTCATGTTCACGCGAGTTTGTTCATGTTCTCGCGAGTTTGTTCATGTTCACGCGAGTTTGTTCATGTTCTCGCGAGTTTCTTCATATTCACGCGAGTTTGTTCATGTTCTCGCGAGTTTCTTCATATTCACGCGAGTTTGTTCATGTTCTCGCAAGTTTCTTCATATTCACGCGAGTTTGTTCATGTTCTCGCGGTTTGTTCATGTTCACGCGAGTTTGTTCATGTTCTCGCGAGTTTCTTCATATTCACGCGAGTTTGTTCATGTTCACGCGAGTTTGTTCATGTTCTCGCGAGTTTGTTCATGTTCACGCGAGTTTCTTCATGTTCACGCGAGTTTCTTCATGTTCACGCGAGTTTGTTCATGTTCACGCGAGTTTGTTCATGTTCACGCGAGTTCTTCATGTTCACGCGAGTTTGTTCATGTTCACGCGAGTTTGGTCATGTTCACGCGAGTTGTTCATGTTCACGCGAGTTTGTTCATGTTCAGTTACACTTGTGAACACCACAAACAAATCAAACCACTGAATTACATCCCAGAGGTTGTCAGCTGACAGCAGTGACATCAAAATTGATTTGGACTTCAAATTCTATTTTTGTTTTTCCTTTTTTTTTTACAAAGGTTTAGATAATGAAGGTGGATGAGGAGGATCGAACCCCCTCTTGAAGCGCCGCCGCTCGTCTCTGATCCTCCTACACGTCCCGCCAGACAAATGAAGATCTAACGCAGGGTTCGTGTGTCTATGATCCCCTTATGCCTCTCTCTGACGAGGCATTCTCGACCTTAAACGTCTAGGCAATAGGGCTCATTTTCCCCTTTCTCGGGAGTCGCAAGTCGGCCCATGTTTTGAGCTCGTGGTCCTTAGATATCTTTGTTTGTTGGGGGCCGTTTGTGAGGGCCGGTAGGGGGGCGCGGCGCGGCGTAGCGTGCGCGGGTGCGGCGGGGCGTGTGAGCGGGGCCCCGACCGCCCGCTTGTTACCCCGCGGTTAACGACTGGTTCACAAGAGCGGCGTGTTCCTTCACTCGTAATGACGACGCCAACAACCCATTTGTCAGCGGAGGTTTCCGCCTCGTTGGTGCCCCCCACGCTCTCCCCCCTTGTGGGGCTCCGGGGGGCTGTCTACCCCCTGGTGGACAGGAGGAGACAGGGAGCCTCACGTTGACAGCGGCTGGCCGAGGCGTGTGTCGTATACCCGTCATCCTTGACACTTGGGAGCTCCTGTCAGGCCGCCAAGTGTCAACTTTGTGAACACTGTTTATGTAGAACAGACGTAAATCTGTATATATATATATATATCTAGTATAATATATATATATATAGTACTATATTATATATATATATTATAATATATATATAATCTATATGTAATCCTGTATGTAGCTTAGATTAGCATTTTAAAAGCACTATAGACCCACCGTCTGTGGTTGTTCATAAACCCCCACTATATGTTTTGAGGTTGTTCAATAAACAACCTCAACTAACACATCTGTATGTGTATATACAGATGTATATATGTACATGTAATTATATGCTGTGGTTAGCATTGTAAATGTGGCCACGTCCTGTGGTATGAAATATAATAAAGTGCCGGGTGCCCCCACATGGACATGTGGGGCACACGGCCACATGGACATGTGGTGCACCCGGCCACATGGACATGTGGGCACCCGGCCACATGGACATGTGGGGCACCCGGCCACATGGACATGTGGGGCACCCGGCCACATGGACATGTGGGGCACCCGGCCACATGGACATGTGGTGCACCCGGCCACATGGACATGTGGTGCACACGGCCACATGGACATGTGGGGCACCCGGCCACATGGACATGTGGTGCACCCGGCCACATGGACATGTGGTGCACCCGGCCACATGGACATGTGGTGCACCCTGCCACATGGACATGTGGTGCACCCGCCACATGGACATGTGGTGGCACCTGGCCACATGGACATGTGGGGCACCTGACCACATGGACATGTGGTGCACCCGGCCACATGGACATGTGGTGGCACTTGGCCACATGGACATGTGGGGCACCTGACCACATGGACATGTGGGTGCACCCGAGCACATGGACATGTGGCCATCTCGTCGGGATGGGAGGGGCCACCAGTACTGTCCCTGGTGTATCAGGGATGGGGAGGCCACCAGTACTGTCCCCTGGTGTATCAGGGATGGGGGGGGGCCACCAGTACTGTCCCCTGGTGTATCAGGGATGGGGGGGCACCAGTACTGTCCCCTGGTGTATCAGGGATGGGGGGCCACCAGTACTGTCCCCTGGTGTATCAGGGATGGGGGGGCCACCAGTACTGTCCCCTGGTGTATCAGGGATGGGGGGGGGGCACCAGTACTGTCCCCTGGTGTATCAGGGATGGGAGGGCCACCAGTACTGTCCCCTGGTGTATCAGGGATGGGGGGGGCCACCAGTACTGTCCCCTGGTGTATCAGGGATGGGATGGGGGGGCCACCAGTACTGTCCCCTGGTGTATCAGGGATGGGGGGGCACCAGTACTGTCCCCTGGTGTATCAGGGATGGGGGGGGCACCAGTACTGTCCCCTGGTGTATCAGGGATGGGGGGGGGCACCAGTACTGTCCCCTGGTGTATCAGGGATGGATGGGGGGGGGCACCAGTACTGTCCCCTGGTGTATCAGGATGGGATGGGGGGCACCAGTACTGTCCCCTGGTGTATCAGGGATGGGAGGGGGGCACCAGTACTGTCCCCTGGTGTATCAGGGATGGGAGGGGGGCACCAGTACTGTCCCCTGGTGTATCAGGGATGGGAGGGCACCAGTACTGTCCCCTGGTGTATCAGGGATGGGGGCCACCAGTACTGTCCCCTGGTGTATCAGGGATGGGGGGGGCACCAGTACTGTCCCCTGGTGTATCAGGGATGGGGGGGCCACCAGTACTGTCCCCTGGTGTATCAGGGATGGGGGGGGGCACCAGTACTGTCCCCTGGTGTATCAGGGATGGGGGGGCCACCAGTACTGTCCCCCTGGTGTATCAGGGAGGGGGGGCCACCAGTACTGTCCCCTGGTGTATCAGGGATGGGGGGCACCAGTACTGTCCCCTGGTGTATCAGGGATGGGAGGGCCACCAGTACTGTCCCCTGGTGTATCAGGGATGGGGGGGCCACCAGTACTGTCCCCTGGTGTATCAGGGATGGGGGGGCCACCAGTACTGTCCCCTGGTGTATCAGGGATGGGGGGGGCCCCAGTACTGTCCCCTGGTGTATCAGGGATGGGGGGGGCCACCAGTACTGTCCCCTGGTGTATCAGGGATGGGGGGGCCCCAGTACTGTCCCCTGGTGTATCAGGGATGGGGGGGGGCACCAGTACTGTCCCCTGGTGTATCAGGGATGGGGGGGCACCAGTACTGTCCCCTGTGTATCAGGGATGGGGGGGCCACCAGTACTGTCCCCTGGTGTATCAGGGATGGGGGAGGGCCACCAGTACTGTCCCCTGGTGTATCAGGGATGGGGGGGCCACCAGTACTGTCCCCTGGTGTATCAGGGATGGGGAGGGCCACCAGTACTGTCCCCTGGTGTATCAGGGATGGGGGGGGCACCAGTACTGTCCCTGGTGTATCAGGGATGGGGGGGCCACCAGTACTGTCCCCTGTGTATCAGGGATGGGGAGGGCCACCAGTACTGTCCCCTGGTGTATCAGGGATGGGGGGGGCACCAGTACTGTCCCCTGGTGTATCAGGGATGGGGGGGCCCAGTACTGTCCCCTGGTGTATCAGGGATGGGGGGGGCACCAGTACTGTCCCCTGGTGTATCAGGATGGGGGGCCACCAGTACTGTCCCCTGGTGTATCAGGGATGGGGAGGGCCACCAGTACTGTCCCCTGGTGTATCAGGGATGGGGGGGGGCACCAGTACTGTCCCCTGGTGTATCAGGGATGGGGGGGGCACCAGTACTGTCCCCTGGTGTATCAGGGATGGGAGGGCCACCAGTACTGTCCCCTGGTGTATCAGGGATGGGGAGGGCACCAGTACTGTCCCCTGGTGTATCAGGGATGGGAGGGCACCAGTACTGTCCCCTGGTGTATCAGGGATGGGGGGGGGGCACCAGTACTGTCCCCTGGTGTATCAGGGATGGGGGGGGGCACCAGTACTGTCCCCTGGTGTATCAGGGATGGGGGGGGCCACCAGTACTGTCCCCTGGTGTATCAGGGATGGGGGGGGGCACAGTACTGTCCCCTGGTGTATCAGGGATGGAGGGGGCACCAGTACTGTCCCCTTGTGTATCAGGGATGGGGAGGGCCACCAGTACTGTCCCCTGGTGTATCAGGGATAGGGAGGGCCACCAGTACTGTCCCTGGTGTATCAGGATGGGGGGCCACCAGTACTGTCCCCTGGTGTATCAGGGATGGGGAGGGCCACCAGTACTGTCCCCTGGTGTATCAGGGAT
>WNGS01146881.1:7425-18153 GCA_020271785.1 Procambarus virginalis | reverse complement strand
CACCAGACTCTATGCTGGCCATTTTTTGTCCACTGTCATCCAGCCTGTATATATATATATATATATATATATCTATATATATATCATATAGATACTATATAGTCTATCTGCCTGTTTATCAGCGATGAAATTGAAGGACAAACCCTTCAATGCCCCTAACGTGTTTACTGGGGCGCAAAATAAATATTATATAGCTTGGCTCGGAAATGTATGGTTTTACTAACCCTCCTAACCAACATGTCAAAAAATATTATATAGACAATAAAAACAATGTACCGACAACCCAAGAGCAAAACGTTGTTCCTCAGAGTACATAACACAACCTAAACTAAACTAAAATACTCCTTCAGAGTTCAAAACAGAACATTGCCCTCCAGAGTGTATTAAAGGCAAAAAATTTAAAGGTATTAAAGGTAAACAAAATTTACCCTTATCCCTAAGGGTAAATTCAAAGTAGAACATTGTCCTCTAAGAGTATATTAAGAGGCAAGGCATTGTCCCTAAAAGTGTATTAAAGGCAAAACATTGTCCCTAAGATTGTATTAAAGGCAAAATAGTGTCCCGAAAATTTTATTAAAGGCCCGAATTCCGTCCATTGTCCCTAAGAGTGTATGAAGATAAAAAAAAAACACAGCCTAATGGATACTCCAGCCCTAGCTAGCTATACTTGGGGTGGGATAGCACTCTATCCCCCTAGAGTGCAATGGCCGTGTTCTTGCAAACACTAACTTCCCTTCTTGCAACACTCAGACAAAGTGTTCTTGCCCTTATCCCCCCTCCTCACAGTGCTACTCAATCCCACCACAATCTCACATCAACCCTTCAACACTCCCCAATCTCCCCCACTCTGTGCTGTTTTAGATTTAGCTATTCAGACGAACGAACCATGCAGCACGGGCTATGGTGAGCCCGTAACCACCCTGTGCACTTATCTCCTGTACATGTCTCTCTAATGGTACAACTGACCTGCATTTGACCTGGAGATGGGACGAAACCTGCCATGTTGGAAGCAGCAGGCGGTGACCTTCGCCACACACTCACCTGGAAGAAAGAGGTCAATGATTAGTACCATCTCAAACCATTGTCAATCATCGATAGTACATGTTAGTGTAAAATAAAAGAAAACAGTACTGACGATTAAACACCATGTGCAAAGACAAAACCGCACGTGCCCAAGACATAACCGCACGTGCCCAAGACATAACCGCACGTGCCCAAGACAAAACTACACCACGTGCCCAAGACAAAACCTGCACGTGCCCAAGTCATAACCGCACGTGTCCAAGACAAAACCGCACGGGCCCAAGACAAAACCGCACGGGCCAAGACAAAACCGCACGTACCCAAGGACAAAACCGCACGTACCCAAGACAAAACCGCACGTGCTCAAGACAAAACCGCACGTGGCCAAGACAAAACCGCACGTGCCCAAGATCATCGGTTCAACATCGTAACCTTGTGGCAAGATACAACGATGCAGACCGCCACGAAATGAAAAGTTGCAAGGATCAATTTAGGGATCTCTTACCTCAGCCCGGTCTACCCCCCCTCTATAAAAAAAAATGCCACAGTTTGGCCTAACCAGAAACGCACGCACCCAAGCAACCCCTCCACCCCGCACATCGAGTCATAGAAACTGTCAATATTGCGGTTCTTTAATTTTTTTAATAATACATTTTAACGGTTTGGTTAATTCCGAAGCCGAAAGAAGCAAGGCATTCTGTCAATCGCCCACACGACACAACAGTGAGATCATTCAAAATTATTTCCGTCTATATTACGCCTACTTTCCATCTCATATACAGATGTCATGACTTAACTAAGTTTAAGCTAATCCTGCCTTAATTTGCTCAGGTAACAGAAAGCAGCTTCCCATGTTGACCAGACCACACACTAGAAGGGAAGAGACGACGACGTTCCGGTCCGTCCTGGACCATTCTCTCAATCGATTCTCAATCGACTTGAGAACTGGTCCACGAACAGGACGGACCGGTACGTCGTCGTCTCTTCACCCTTCTAGTGTGTGGTCTGGTTCACATACTTTAGCCACGTTATTGGTGACTAATCGCCAGCTTCCATGCATATGAGCACCTACCACCCCCCCCCTCTAGCACCTCCTCGCACCTGTTCGGTTACACACCGCAGGAAGCAGCCGTAGCGCTGTCTAAATCCCAGGTACTATTTGCTGATAGGTACCAGGGGCATCAGGGTGATAGAAACATTTTGCACATTTGTATCCACCTCGCCAACACGGGATCGATCGCCGGACTTCAGGACTACGAATCCCGAAGCGCTGTCCACCCCAGCGTCAGGCGTAGAACATCAGTGCTAACTCATGGGAGATAGCAATGTGAGTTAAGCGTAAACTCAGGGAGTATATACAATTCATTGGCCCTCCCGTGCTCTCTAGGGCAATCTACGACCAATCATATCAAAATAATTCTAGAATCCATCATTGAAAGTTCTGCAATATCCGTGCCGGGCTTCAGACACAAGCATAGTAAATTATATTTAGTTCGTAAGAGCAGGGAGGGGCGATAGTGAGTTAAGAGCAAGAAGGGGGAGATAGTGAGTTAAGAGCAGGGAGGGGGCGATAGTGAGTTAAGAGCAGGGAGGGGCGATAGTGGAGAGGGTTGAGGCTGATTCGTACAGCTCAGGGAGGATGAAACATCCATACACAGCCCCATCCCCGTCTCTTTGTCTGTCGGCCCCGTCCCGGTCTCGTCGCCTTGTCTTTCTGTACCCCGTACCCCCCCCCCCCCATCGTCTCCTTACTTAGTCTATCCTCTCCGCCCTGTCTTCCAGCGTCACAAGACGATAAAAATTACAATTGCTGTTATAGAGGACTGAAGTGAATACAAACCAAGCTCTTTGTATGCCTCGTGTTTTCATTTTATACAGGTCACTTTCCGACGTAGCCGCAAGTCCCTCTACACAACAGACGGCCATCAGCACATCCCCTGGGAGTGTAATTTAATTGGAGCTTTGGAAAACTTCTGAAATTGTGATTAGCCCCGTCAGAGGCGACTGGAAATTTGATTTATGAATGCCTTTGAGTGGAATATTACTTTATCTGGAAATGTTACGGCAGGTAGTGGAGGGATAACACTTAAAATGGTTCAATCACAACAGGTGGTGTGCTCAGATGTCTATGTTAGTTATTTATATTTAATGATTGGAGGATTCAAGTCGTTGTTTGGGCCATCTAATTCGTTTGTCGTAGCTACTGACAAGTCATAGCTACGGGCCTGTTGGTGTAGACTTTGATCCGTTGTTCAAGGTTTGACCAATTGTTTGGAACATCGTTACCAATAAGCTGTTATGTACATTCCGTTTCCTAAATAACAGGGAAAATATAAATAACTGTCACTAAAACCACCACACCTTACCTACATACAAAACCTCGAGACAATACTTTAAATATGAGGTATTAGCATCTTCTGTTACACCAAAAGCAAATCGTTTATGAATGCTTCCTTTGTGACAGCCTTTTGGTTGAAGCTCTGGGCTAGACAACTAGCGGCAGCAGTGGGATTCTAAGTAGCTCCGACTGGTCTAATGGTGGCAGCGATGGCATTCTAAGTAGCTCCAACTGGTCTAATGGTGGCAGCAGTGGGATTCTAAGTAGCTCTGACTGGTTTAATGGTGGCAGCGATGGGATTCTAAGTAGTACCGACTGGTTTAATGGTGGCAGCGGTGGGAGTCTAAGTAGCTCCGACTGGTCTAATGGTGGCAGCAGTGGGATTCTAAGTAGTTCCGACTGGTCTAATGGTGGCAGCGATGGGATTCTAAGTAGCTCCGACTGGTCTAATGGTGGCAGCGATGGGATTCTAAGTAGCTCCGACTGGTTTAATGGTGGCAGCGATGGGATTCTAAGTAGCTCAGACTGGTCTAATGGTGGCAGCGATGGCATTCTAAATAGCTCTAGGCTGAAGGGTCTGTTGGTGTTCTTAGAATATCCATGTCAAGTGGCTCTCAAATTTCCAAATGCAATGGGTATTATGGCGCTTGTTGACTAGGAAAATAATTAGTCAATTTTTTTGTGAAAATAACTTTAATAAAATGCAAGAACTATATAAATGCCCTGTGATATTATCCAGTATCCGCCTTCCCTTGTGTCCAGTCAAGAGTTTTCGTCGTCTGCAAAGCAGCAGGATTAAAATATCAGGTTTGACTATCCTGCAGCTGCATTTCGATATGAGAGTAATTGTGTTAGAGAACCTTTGTTCGGCCCGCTAGTGGAGTGAAACACCTTTCATGTGTTTGTTAAAAAGGCAATTTACAGAGCGCTCTGAATTTAAGTTACGGAGATAAAGTGCTTTTACGGGGCTAAAAAAAATGCATAGCACACAGTTGATTTCTCTGATTTTTTTTTTTGTAATAGATCATTTTTATCAGGTCCAAAATGGGATAAAAGTCACAATGGCTTCCAACGACAAGGTCCAAACTAGCTGCCTAGAGTGACGATTCAGGCGACCGGTGATGTGTGGGAGAAAGGGAGGGAAAGGAAAGGGCAAATAATTGAATAGAGGAACGGAGGAGGGGTGATAATAGAAGGGAGAGGGTGGAAGGGAAGGAGAGGGGAACGGAAAGGAAGGGGAGGGAACCGAAAGGCAAAGAGGGAGGCAGAAGGGAAGGAGGCGTAAGGAAAGGAACTGAAAAAAAACGGGACAGAAAGGAAGGAGTCGTAAGGGGCAAAAGGTAAGGAACGGAAGGGAATTAGACGTAAGGTAAGGGCCGGAAAGTTAGTGAGGGAAGGTAAGAGACGGAAAGGTGAGAAGGAAGTGGGTTGTACATGGGGTAAAACAAGTGGAAATATTCGACGCTTCGCGCGGACGAGTAATTGTTGTTGTACTGGTCGGTGTAGCAGGGGGTGGTAGTGGGGATGGTGATGGTGGTAGTGAGGATGGTGATGGTGGTGCTGGTAGTGGGGAAGGGGATGGTGTCAGTGCCGGTGATGTTGATGGTGACGGTGGCAGTGGTGTCGCGGATAATGATGATGGTGATGTGAGGGTAGTATTTGCTTAATTTATCTAGATGAGTTAGTTAGTTTAGTTCATTTATTATGCACCCCATACCCATCTTGTGGGCGGTAGTGGAAAGGGTTACAGAGGCACATAATGGGCTCAGGGTCTGAACCCCACAATTCATTTAGCTAAGCAAGTTACACTCTTGATGAGCTAGTTACAAAATTCAATATAAGTCGTCACATCAACAATGGGTTCGAGATCGACCTCAAGTACAGGTTCTAAATTAAGCAACTAACATATGTGGAGAGCTAGTGTCACAATTTATGTTTGTCCTGCACACCCCCCCCCCCAATCCAGTGGGCAGCGGTGGATAGGTTACAATCACTTAGTTACTACCTACAGTTAGCAAACTGGGGATATTTGGCTAAAATTTCTGGTAGCAGATCTTGAGCGTCTGCTCCTGCCCTCCCCTCCCCCCCCCCCCCTCCTTCCTTCCTTCCCCCTCCTTCCTTCACCTACTTTCTTCCCCTCCCCCCCTTCCTTCATTTTCAACTGTTGGCCTCTTGATGCAATGGCACCCGACACACACACTCGTTTCCTCGCATATACATTTTTAAAACTAAAGATGGAAGCAGTATTTCCTGTCTATTTCATTGATTTCCACGAGTATTTTATGTGCCAGGATCATATCTCCTTTATTTCTCCTTGGAGTGCCGTTTGATTACGTATCATCAAAGAACACACACACAAACCCTCCATACTGATATGAACCACTTAATATAGGTCACAGCATGGTGTTCAACAGAGAACAATTACAGATCTTCAGTTAGTCCTTCGGAAATGTTTTATTTGAAACCGGATGTAAGTCACTATCAAACCACCCCATAGAGTTGAGGGGAAAACGTAGGCCAGTTGATAGTAATCATATCGGAAGATCTTACAGTGCTCTTAAACAAGACAAAAAGTAACTGTCCCGTTACTTTTTTTTTACAAAAAATAAAAAGTAAAAGTCACAATGGTAATACAAATTATTAACCCTATAGCATCCTTTTATACAAGCCAAGACTGTGACGATACCCTTTTTTTTTTTTAGTGTACTTATACTCTCTTAACTGGGATACCTTGGCTAACTGCCCCATTTAAAGCTACTCAGTTGGTGGTCTGGAGTGTGGGAAGAGAATATATGCGTCCCCGAATCCATTCTTTCAAAAACTTAAATTACTTGGAATGTTTCAAATCCTTCGAACTGCATTAATTAGAACAAAGTTGAGAAACATATACCATAATCTACATTAAGAAAATATCAGAGCAAATGGTTCAAAACCTTCTAATTAAAGTAAATCCTTAGAAGACCAGGAACCAGGATAGACTGGATAGGTTCTAATTTATCTTTGCCCATTGAAAGAAGGGATGAAATAAATACACTAAGAGATAGCTAATTATGTTTGACTTAAGACATGTTAGTACAAAATGTGTTCATGATGATATCCTCACAGTTCCCAGTACAGACTACGACTGATCACATGTAATCTACCCATGTGATCTACCCATATGATCTACCCATATGATCTACCCATGCACGACTACCCATCCTGTGTAATGGGGGGTATGTTAGCAGCAAGCTCTTGACACACACACACACACTACACACAACACACACACACACACACACACACCACACACACACACACACACACACACACACACACACACACAAGGGGACTATAGGAGGATAAGGGACTATCTGGGAGAAGTGCAGTGGGAGGAAGAAATTAGAGGAAAAACAGTCCAAGATATGATGGACCTAGTCATACAGAAATGCCAAGAGGCCGAAGAGAGATTTATACCAACAGTAAAGGGAAAAAATAAGAAGGAATATAATAACCCTTGGTTTAATAGACAGTGTCAGGAAGCAAAAAAGGCCAGCAGGCGGGAGTGGAGGAAGTTCAGAAGACAAAGGACAGAGGACAACAGGATCAGATGCAACAGAGCTAGGAACGATTACATTAACATAAGACGAACATCGGAAAGGGACTATGAGAACGATATTGCAATCAAAGCAAAAAAACAACCTAAGCTACTACACAGTCATATAAGAAGGAAAATGTCGGTGAACGACCAAGTGACAAGGCTAAGGAAGGCAGAGGGGCATATACTGAAAATGACAAGGAAATCTGTGAGGCACTGAATGCCAGTTTCCATGGAGTGTTCACTACCGAGCCCGAGCAGCTCCCATTGTTGGAAGGGGTTACCCTAGATGAAAGACTATCAGATATAGAGGTGACAGCAGAAGAGGTAATGAAACAGTTGACAACTCTAGATGCATCTAAAGCAGTAGGACCAGACAAAGTATCACCGTGGATACTAAAGAAGCGGCGCAGGCCCTCAGCGTGCCTCTGGCGATGATCTTTAATGAGTCACTTATGTCGGGAGAATTGCCCAGTTGCTGGAAGAAGGCAAATGTCGTGCCGATCTTCAAGAAAGGCGATAGGGAGGAGGCACTTAACTATAGACCTGTATCACTGACAAGCATCCCCTGTAAAATACTGGAAAGAATAATTAGGCTACGACTGGTTGCGCACCTGGAGAACGTTAGGTTTGTGAACAAACATCAACATGGGTTCTGGACAGGGAAATCGTGCCTAACAAACCTTCTGGAATTCTATGATAAAATAACGAGGATAAGACAGGACAGAGATGGTTGGGCAGACTGCATATTTCTGGACTGCCAAAAAGCCTTTGATACAGTACCGCACATGAGACTGCTGTTCAAACTCGAGAGGCAGGCGGGGGTAGGGGGAAAGGTCCTAGCATGGATAAGGAACTACCTAACAGGAAGGAGCCAAAGAGTTACGGTAAGGGGCGAGAAGTCGGACTGGCGAACAGTAACAAGTGGAGTACCACAAGGATCGGTACTGGGACCAATTCTATTTCTTGTATATGTTAACGATATGTTTACGGGTGTAGAGTCCTACATGTCGATGTTTGCGGATGACGCAAAGTTGATGAGAAGAGTTGTGACAGATGAGGATTGCAGGATCCTCCAAGAGACCTGAACAGGTTGCAGAGATGGTCAGAGAAATGGCTATTGGAATTCAACACGAGCAAATGTAAAGTTATGGAAATGGGACTAGGAGATAGGAGACCAAAGGGTCAGTACACAATGAAGGGGAACAGCCTACCTGTGACGACGCGCGAGAGAGACCTGGGTGTGGACGTAACACCTAATCTATCTCCTGAGGCACATATAAATAGGATAACGACAGCAGCGTACTCTACACTGGCAAAAGTTAGAACATCATTCAGAAACCTAAGCAAGGAGGCATTTAGGGCGCTTTACACTGCCTACGTGAGGCCAGTCTTAGAGTATGCCGCCTCATCATGGAGTCCCCATCTGAAGAAGCATATAATGAAACTGGAAAAGGTTCAGAGGTTTGCAACGAGACTCGTCCCTGAGCTACGAGGGATGGGGTATGAGGAGCGCCTGAGGGAACTGTGCCTTACGACACTAGAAAGAAGAAGGGAGAGAGGGGACATGATAGGAACGTATAAAATACTCAGAGGGATTGACAGAGTGGACATAGACGAAATGTTCACACGGAATAGTAACAGAACGAGGGGACATGGATGGAAGTTGGAAACTCAGATGAGTCACAGAGATGTTAGGAAGTTTTCTTTTAGCGTGAGAGTAGTGGGAAAATGGAATGCACTCAAGGAACAGGTTGTGGAAGCAAATACTATTCATAATTTAAAACCAGGTATGATAGGGAAATGGGACAGGAGTCATTGCTGTAAACAACTGATGCTCGAAAGGCGGGATCCAAGAGTCAATGCTCGATCCTGCAGACACATATAGGTGAGTACATATAGGTGAGTACACACACACACACACACACACACACACACACACACACACACACCACACACACACACACACACACACACACACACACACTACCACACACCCTCCATATAGTCGAGGGTAGCTACCTAAGTGCAGATATACCTAAAAGCACACTAGCCACCACTACCTTCCTGACTAGTTGCAGCTGCACCCTTCCAACCCTCACCCACTCCTCCCTCCCTTTCCAGCTGCAGCAGCATGCTACCAACCCCCTTCCTCCCAGCAGCAGCAGGAGGCAGCAGCAGGCAGCTGGTCCTCGGCCCTGGGAGTTAATCAGTTCCTACACAATCATTATCACGACCGTCAGGCCTATTAACCAAACTGATGGCACCAGCTCTATCGAGAGACGCTCGGGGATATATTGTGAACAAGGCAAGGGTAAGGGTGGATAGCCACGAACGGGAAGAGAGGAGGAGGAAGAGGAGGGAGAGAAAGAGGGGGCAGGGAGAGAGAGAGAGGGAGAGGGAGATGTCTCATGATGTCACTGGTGGTAGCAATGTCGAGGTGTCACTAGGGGGCGAATCAGCACTAATTACACCTACAGGTGAGTACTATTGGTAACTATGCCACTGCTACTTTTACTGGTATTAGTGATACTATCAGAATTACCGCTGCTACTATTACTACTACCGTTGCTGCTATTGTTACTACTGCTGTTTCAACAATTCCAGCTACTGATACTGCTGATATTGCAACAGCTGCTGCTACTGCTACTGCTACTACTGATGTTGCAATAGTTGCAACTACTGTTCTACACCACTTGAGGCAATTACCACTTGCATCTGTTCCTGCTACTGGTGGTATTGTTGTGGCTGCTATTACCACAACTACTGCTACTGATGCTGTTGTTAAAGGCTATAAATACTATAATTGCTAGTACTTCCACGACTGCTCTTGCTACTGGTACTGTTGCTTTCCTCGCTACTGCTGCTTGTCCTGTTGTTGTGCTGTTCTTCCGGCGTTTCCTTCCACCGTCTTCAGGAAGGTGTCCCCTTTCAGCGAGAATCATAATGAATCAAGTAAATTACCGGGTCCTATTCCGTATTTGGCGACCCTTCTCAAGGATTTATTTTTTTTCCCCTTTCAGGAAGTTGTCTTCGCGCAGAGTAGTTGTAGGGAAAGGGAGGGGGATATGGAGGGAGAGGAGAGGGAGAGGGGGGGGTTGATGTGAGGGGGGAAAGAGGGGTAATTGGAGGCGAAGTTGTCATTAAAGAGGGGCTTTTTGTCGTCGGTGGTGATGTGATTGAAGGACGGGTGTTGGCACGACGGGTGTTGGCAACGTTGTCGTCGTCAGTTGTGGGTCGTGTCGGAAGCTGGGCTGACCTGTTGTCGTCTGGGCTACCCGTGTCGTCTCTTTCGTGGACATGCTAGAGGGAGCAAGACCTATGCTTTACACAGTGGGTTGAATGTTAGCTTCTCTACCTACCAGCTCTTATTAGGCATTTGACAACCAGCGTTGCTTAAGGTGTGGGAGTGGGAGAATCTCTCAGCATCCTCATCTCCCGCAGTGGGAGATGAGGATGCTGCTAGCGATCTCCAATCTCCCGATTTGCCACTCCGTCCCTCCCAAAAAAAAAAAAAACGTTTTGCCTAACAAGAAAAACGTCACTATTATTGTCACTTGTATTATCACTGGAGGTTGTAGAATCACCTGCTGGGGTCACAGGAATCGGGAAGGGCAAGATAGTTTGTCTCATACTGCAAGGTAAAGAACCATGCAGCCCTCTCTCCCCTTCCTCTCCCCTCCCTCTCTCCCCTTCCTCTCCCCTCCCTCTCCAAACCTTCCTTCCCCCCCCCCCAACCTTCTCAGATTCCCATCATCATTGAAGTGTAGCGTTTCAACCCCCCCCCCCC
>WNGS01146870.1:0-18353 GCA_020271785.1 Procambarus virginalis | reverse complement strand
GAAGTCTAATTTCACGTCATACGGGTTGTAGAATCTCTAGTCGGTAAATCGTCTTGAGACCACGTGGCGTGGAGTCTTAGCAAAGTTCTAGGATCTCCTTTCCGCCGCCACACCAGATCAGTAACCAAAATGAGCAATGATCGAGATCTGGATCGACCACGCTACAATCAACCTTGGGGCTTGATCCCACTAGTACAAATAACCCTGGATCTTACTGTGTAGTTAATTAAAATCAACAGGAGTAATAATCCTGATTCGGTGTTAGAATCGGCGCCCAATTCAACTCGGCCACGTGGGAACCACGTGACAAGGACAATTCACATAAATATAACAAACACATGAAAATAATGAAAATGCAAATTACTAACTAATTAATTTATTCAAACCAAAACAGAGTCTAAGAAATTATAATCCTGACTTGAACACTCCCTGACTGAATATGCCCTGACTATAAATTTAACGGCAATGAAGTGGACTATTCCCTACAATCACTCTTAAAGCAACTCTACTACCTTCTATAGACAGCTAGATGTTGTGTTGCCTTGGGGAAGAGGTGAGATGGATGACCTCTCCCAGTTGCTGCTGAAACCACACTGCCCTGTCCTCTCACTCTCACTACCCAGAGGCCTAGATCTGTATTCTTCCGCTAGTATCTAAGTTACTTTGCCAGGCTTAAGTTATAACAATTAACCTCTTCGTACTGAATTATCCGGATTGATTGATTTATTGTACTGAAGTTAAATTACACAACATCTTAAGGAAGAGCTATTCCCAATTACAACATAGCTATTTGACCTTTGAGAAATAGAGGACATGGAACCTCGTGACCTATGACCTCCGGTCACTCCGCGTCACAACCTAGTTCTTGCTTGTGACGTCACTGATGGTGACTTAAACTCTCTTCTAAAAATGAGAAACTCTTGATATTATGAACCGTAGTACTATACAATACAATTTGAATGCAAATGATTGAAGGTTAATTTCTCTAAATAAGTGAGTACTGTAGAAAGATTCATTATGAAGCTTGGGAACAAAGGCGTCCGGTATTTTCCACCGCTAAGTCCCTGGGGGATGCTCCCACGCGGGTCCAGCTTCCCATTCTCCCTTGTGTAGATAACCATTCTGGATAATTTTACAACAAGCCTCGATTGTTACAATATCCTAGATGACAACCTGTTATAAATATCCTACATGACAACTTGGTACAATATCCTAGATGTCAACTTGCTATAATATCCTAGATGACAACCTGCTATAATATCCTGATGATAACCTGCTATAATATTCTAAATGATAACCTGCTATAATATCCTAGGTGATAACCTGCTATAATATCCTAGATGATAACATGCTATAATATCCTAGATGATAACCTACTATAATATCCTAGATGACAACCTGCTATAATATCCTAGATGACAACCTGCTATAATATCCGAGATGATAACCTGCTATAATATCCTAGATGACAACCTGCTATAATATCCTAGATGATAACCTGCTATAATATCCTAGATGAAAACCTGCTATAAAATCCTAGATGACAACCTAGATGTCACCCAACTCTTCGAATGCAATTTAAGCTTTGTTAATCTTTCTTCATATGAAAGATTTGTAATTTAGGGAATTAACTTCTACGTCATCCTACGCTGGACACGTTCAAGTGAATTTATATCCATTCCATAGTACGGCGACCAAAACTGAACTGCATAATCTAAAAGGGGCCTAACACAGCAAGATATAGTAGAAGAACAACACCAGGTATCTTGTTACTAAGAACAACAACTAGGAAGAAAGAAGATAGTGATAAGGTTTGTGATGTTGTGTACCTTGACTTATCAAAGCTTTTGATAGTGCCACATGAAAGATTGATTAAAAAGATAGAGGCTCATGGTATTGGAGTTGCTACATTTAAAATTTGGGGTTCTATATTAAAAAATGAGGTCTTTGCTATTGAAAGGCAAAGAATTAGGGGTGACATGATAGAGGTGTACAAGTGGATGAATGGGCATAACAATGGGGATATTAAAAGTATCAACACAATACAGAACACGAAACAATGGATATATATATATATATATATATATATTAATATTATATATATATATATATATATATGTATATATATATATATATATATATATATATATATATATATATATATATATATATATATATATATATTGGATAAGTTTAGATTTAAGAAAGTCCTGGGTAAATACTGGTTCGGTAACAAGGTTCATTTGTGGAACCAATTACTGCGAAACGTGGTGGAGGTGGGGTCCCTGGATTGTTTCAAACGTGGGTTGGACATGTATATGAGGAGGATTGAGTGGTTATAAATAGGAGGTGCCTCGTATGGGCCAATAGGCTTTCTTTAGTTACCTTTATTCTTATGTTCTTATTATGTATTACCTATTACACATATATTACACCCTCCTCCCATCCCTAATACACACACGCACACATTATTAAACGTTGTAGTATAGTAAAAACAAATTAAAACTGATATACTTTATTAAAAAATGCAATAACTTCCAAGAATATATTATTTAAAAAGTGCACCGATTTCTCTTGGGCTTCGCGTTTTGTCCGGCGTTGTCGCATCTTCTTGCCGTGTTTAATGTTTACATTCTCAGATGTCGAACTGGTATCCTGCTTTTGGGGGGACTTTGCGGTTTCGTTGAAATTTTGCCAATGGATTCCCGTAAGCATCGCAGGAAAATAGGAAGGGTTGGGCGCCTCCTTGGGGTCTTGTGTGTTGCTTCGCGAAGCAACTTATCGAGGGACTGGTGTTGCTTGGGTAACCGCTTCGTTATCTCCAACATTAATTTCCCATAAGAATATACGTCTGAGGCAATAGTATTATCCTTTTTCTGAAGGACCTCAGGGGCATATGTTGTATCAATACAAGGGTGTCCTTCAAGAAAAATTTTGACCTTGTTTTGGACGCTGAACCAAAATCTATTATGCTAATGTTTGGTTTGTGAGGCGGACCTTGGATCTTGATGCTATCACACTTTATATCGATGTGAACTAAGCCGGCTTCATGGATCTCATTTAGCTTGATACCAACCTCAAGTCCTACGTCAAGTAGGTCATACTGTGGATTTCTCAAGACATCAAGTAGGGTCTGGTTGCCTTTATAGGTGGTCACAAGTGATGGTGGATTCACTGACCTATGCAACAGCAAAGGGGCGCCTCCTGCACCATTCAGTATCGAGAGCACGTTACCTTCTCTTTCGAACATCTCTGAAAACTCTGAAGATTTTGCTACTTTCAGCGCTGCTGGTTGACCGTCCCAGTCCATGAGGGACACCGTCCCATACGTCCCTGAACCGAGAAGTTTCATCTTAACTTTTGGTAAGCCTCTGACCCGGTAACTTCTTGCAAGCCACTGACTAGTCCCGTTAACCTGATATTAATATCCTAGATGACAAATATTAGTCAAGATGGACCTGAGTTGACGAAACCATACAGTAGACAATGAAGGAACGACAAAGTTTCGGTCTGTCTTGTACCGTTCTCAAGTCGATTGTGATAAGGGAAGGAGACGAAGTCTATATATAGTCAAGAGAGAGGTGAGGAGAAGGTGAGAGGTGAGAAGGAAATCTTTGAGGAAGAAAGTCTTCCACCCCACCTCCAACACGTTAAGCGGTAATTGGTTCCATAAATCAACAACCCTGTTATCGAACCAGTATTTACTCAAGTCTTTAAATCTAAACTTATCCAATATATATACTAATTGTTTCGTGTTGTCTTGTGTTGATAATTTTAATACCCTATTAATATCCCCTTTGTTATGCCCATTCATCCACTTGTACACGTCTATCATGTCACCCCTAATTCTTCGCCTTTCTATAGCATCCCAATTTTTAATATAGCAACTCCAATACCATGGGCCTTTATCTTTTTAATCAGTCCTTCATGTTGCAACTGCCTCAACTATATAAGAACTTCATCTTCACTACTCACTATCTTCATATCTACTACTCACTAGATTTCACAGGAACGTAGTATACAATACACAACTGAATAGATCGAATACTAATGACCCGAAATGGATAACAAAGGATCTGAAGAACCTTATAGGTAGAAAGAGAGTGGTACAAAAGGACTAAGAATGGGGAAGTCTGTTTAGAACAGGAATTCGTACAACTGGTTAGAAATGTTAAAAAAAAGAGAGATAAGGAAAGCAAAAAGAAACTACGAAGTTCGCATAGCAGGGCAAGCGAAGACAAATCCTAAAGGTTTTTTTCAGTTATATCGAACAAAGACTAGGGAAAGGATAGGTCCATTATAGACTGAGACAGGTCAAATAACGGATAATGCAACCCGTTCTCGCACTTTCGTATAGTCAATATTGACTTATTTAATATGTGCATATGTAACATACTAAACATACTAGTTTACCTTGAAAAGCTTCATAGAAAACACCGACCTTGCCTAACCTTCTTAGTATGTTAAGATAAGCATCTTATTGCTTCGTAGTTACAATTATTACTTAACCTATACCAATAATAGGTTAAGTAATAATTGTTATTACGAAGCAATAAGATGCTTATCTTAACATACTAAGAAGGTTAGGTAAGGTCGGTGTTTTCTATGAAGCTTTTCAAAGTAAACTAGTACGTTTAGTATGTCACATATGCCGTATTTAATAAGTCAATATTGACTGTAGGAAAGTGCGAGAACGGGTTGGATAATGACGAGGAGATGAGTAGTACTTTTAATAAATATTTTATATCTGTATTTACTAAAGAGGAACTTAGCAATATGCCTTCAGCCGAACAAGTATATGTGGGTGGGGACGAGGACAGGTTGACTAGTTCAGCAGTTATCAGGGAGGATATAATTAAACAAATAGTTTAACTCAGACCAAACAAATCCCCAGGGCCGGATGAAGTGTTTGTCAGTATTTACCATATGTAAGGTCTCTGATAGACTATCATGCACCAGCTTTGATCCTGCAAAATGGCAAAAGTATTGATTGACTGGAAAAAACGCAAAATGAAGTACTCAGAATTATACTTGGCTGTTCTATAACTATCAAAGTTCTCAACATGTGGAAAGAATTAAATATACTTAGCATTCGAGACAGAATATCTGAAATTAATCTTATGATGGGACTAAAGTTTCTGCGTGATAACAAAAACAACATTGCGTCAATTGAACTGTTAGAGCACATACGATATGGAACCAGCGAGTCTAAATGGATTCAAAGAACAGTCACACATATTAATATGATGGGACTGCACAATGTATATACAGATGAAAGAGTACAGCACTTCCTTCCACCCTGGGAGATAGTACCTTTTGACATGATGACCAGACCACACACTAGAAGGTGAAGGGATGACGACGTTTCGGTCCGTCCTGAACCATTTTCAAGTCGATTGTGATGAGGAAGTAAATACAGGCAATAAATAGGCTAGAGAAAAGTGAGGAGCAAAGTGTAGTAGAGGGGATAGTAGTAGGAATAAGAACGGCAGAGGGCCTATTGGCCCATACGAGGCAGCTCCTATTATAACCACCGAATGAGGAGATAATAATAGGAATAAGAAGAGGATAGTAAGGGAACGTAAAGAAAACAATGAACAGAAAAGAGAGAAGAGAGAAAGAAAGATAAATTTAAGGGTAAGCTTATATTAGGTCACGTTTGTTATAAAGATTAGAGCATTTAAGTATATACTGTGAAAGGGAACAGTCCACAGCAACAAAGCCAGGACACAGGTTCATGTTGGGTACATTGTGTATTAGAGCCGATTCAACAAGACATCGTCTGTGTAGAATAGAGGCAGGAAAGATTATTTTGGAGGAAGACCAATCAATAGAATGATTGGAATCCCTCACATGGCAGAAGAGAGCACTGTTAGTGTTTGCAGACTTAACACTTCTATTGTGTTCTTTAACTCTGTCATTCAGTGTACGGCCAGTTTCGCCAAAGTATTGGAGAGGAAAAGACGAACAGGAAATAGAGTAGACACCAACAGCATTAGAAGCAGGAGCAGTGTGAACTAGATTGCTACGAAGTGTGTTAGTTTGTCGAAAGGCGAGCTTTATGTCAAGAGGACGAAAGGTATTTGTAAAAGTTTTGAGTTCAGATATGAAGGCAAGGCATAGTACAGTGCTACTAGTGTTGGAAGCATTTTTAGGATGAAAGAAATTGCGTTTTGCTTGAGAGTAGGCACAGTTGATGAAATGCAAAGGGTAACCAAGACGAGAGACCTACCTTTTGACATCCTGCCCCCTGCATACGCCACCAAGAAACTAATCACAAACAACACTCATGCTCAGCTTGCTGCTAAATTAAGCACCATAGAACACATTCACAATATACAAGCTGAAAACAACATAGCACAGACCATTGTGACAGTGTTCCCACCCTTCTAATTCTCCCACGCCTGCTGTAAGAGTCATGTCCACTATTCCCGAGCGTTCTCTACATTGCAGGCATCAATTGAACATATGGGGGAGAGAACAGTATTCTCGATGAGCCGAGAAATTTGCGAAAATATAGTATTTTGGCCTGTGGGATAGGCCCTTTAGGGAGCCAATATGGCGCTGGCGAGTCTGTTCTCCCGCCAAAACTGTGTGACGTCAGTGTCGCCAGATTGGTCACCGTCAGCGACGTGGCACTGGGAGCCAATGAAAACCGACTTTGGAAAAAGTGACGTCACATAGGCATGGGGGTCCAGCCGTGGTGGCGCCTTGGCGAGATCAGTCTTTCACAACACGTCCGAGAGGTAGGACGTGCGATGCGGTCATCCTGTCAGAGTGACGGATTTACCGAACTCCAGTGGATGTAAGCGTCTCCAGTTGTTAGCGCGCACTCTGTGAGGTCTTCCTGCAACCCCGAGGTGGCTCAGATAAGGAATTGACAGAATATTGAGCAACAAGTGCTCAGGGACAGGTGCGTTGCAAGAAGTGGGCCGGGCATCGACGTGTGACGTCCTTGGCAGTTCACCAGTATAAGAGACAGCTTAGTGGCCGGGCCAATACACCGTGAGTGAACCGGGTTGACCGCCTTGTCAACCAGGTTGAACGTGTGATCGACGATCCTGTCAAGTTTGACAGTAACCCCACCTTCGTGGAACCCTACGAGTCAACAGTTGGATGCAAGCACGTCGAGAAGTCTTCCCAAATACCTAGCGATACATCTAGACGACGAGGGAATTGACAGTGAAGTGAGCTTCAAGTGCTCTGAAGTCGGGTGCTGTGCGTGTGGAGCTTAAGCAGTATCGTCTGGGACGGCTGATAACTTCACAGTGACTTCGTAGTGGTGAGAGGCAGTTCCTCTGGGAGTACAGTGACAAGGACTAATTGGGAAACGTACGACGACCGCCGAGACGTAGGCTGGCTGCCGTAGTTGGGAGGAAAGTTGACGGCCAGGAGACCGACTTCAACCCTGCGACGTACTGTAGAGGAAGGAGCACGGACCTGCAGTGTACAGAAAGCGGCGAGACGCGAAAATCCTAAGGCGTTGGCTTGTGTTTCTGGAGGGTGAACGAGGCAAGAGCCTGGACCAGGAGCTACAACCCAACTGTCATCCTAGGATAGGTGAAGTAGGTGTTTACAGTTACCCTCCCATTTCCCCTTTAGTTAGCTATATATTTTCTTGTCAGGATATTTTATATGTCGTGAGCAAGTCTCACCTGAGTCTAAGTCACAGAGAGCACAGTGTGTGGTGAGGCTACCCAGAGCGCTCACAGTATCAGTTTACATATATATCTATGTGTGGGTGTGTGCAAGCACCAGGATTCATCAAAGAATTTACTGTGACTATTATTAATTTCCTGTGATTATTATTATTATATATATTGGTAGTAAACCAGATATTGGTGTTAGGCTATGAGCCTAGAATTTATTGATATAAATGCCTGTGTATTGATCTCCAAGATTTATTGATATAAATGCCTGTGTGTTGATCTCTATGATCTATTGATATAAATGCCTGTGTATTGATCTCCAAGATTTATTGATATAAATGCCCGTGTATTGATCTCCATGACTTATATATATATATATATATATTATATATATATATATATATATATATATATATATATATATATATATATATATATGCCTGTGATCGATCAATGATTTATCTATGTACATGCCTGTGTATAATATACTATATATATATATATATATCTATATATATATATATATATATATATATATATATATATATGCCTGTGATTCGATCAATGATTTATCTATGTACATGCCTGTGTACTGAATGGTATCATATACGTGAAGTGATTGCCAGTGATAAATCTTAAGAGAAAGTATAGATTTAAAGATGAGTTCAGTGATCAAGCGAGTGCATTCACAGTAAATATTATTAAGAATAGAGTAATCTTTTGGTACGGTGAAAAGTCACTGTGAGCGCAGTGTGAACAAGATACTGATCGTGAGGCCAGTGAAATCATAAGTATGCCATGTGAATGTTGAATACAGTGTTTTGCGAAAAATTAAATAAACGGGGATCGTGATAGAATTAGAAACAAAGTACTAGTCTGTTCTCACGATCGTGAGGGTCCCGGTCAGCGACATCTGACAGGTGATGCGTAGCGCTGCCGGTGTTGCCATATCGGTGCGCTCCAGATTATTCTGCTATGAATTAAGCAGTTGTCATATATTATTCCTGATACATTGATGCATATATATTTTCTCGTTGTCTTTTAAGTAAAATACCAAAACTCTTTGGTGTTTGATATCATCCCCTCCATTTATCTTGTGACCGCTACATGAAGTAAAGCAGAGTGATCTGCCTGATACCATATAGTTTGAAATTGCTCTTACCACAATTACCACATTACACCTCACCACTGCAGTGTTACTGGACACCTAAAAACACCAGTTGGCGACCTTAAAGGCTGTGTAAGAGTTCTGTGTCGGGGCGGGCCACAGATTGAGGGAACGATCTGTGCCCCCACTCATCTTGCAATTTAAGGCCTGTTGTGAGATCGACTGGGGTACTCTCCGGGCGTGCAGTGGAGCCTAGAGGATCGAGGGAAGACCCGTAGAACGACGGTGAGTAAGGGTTATTGTCGGAGCAACCACCTGGAGAGGAGATCCAGTCTACTGTTGCTTTAATCCATAGCTTTAAAATATACTTTAAAAATATAGATTTAAAATTGCTTTAAAATATAGATTTAAAGATGAGTTCAGTGATCAAGCGAGTGCATTCACAGTAATATTATTAAGAATAGAGTAATCTTTTGGTACGGTGAAAAGTCACTGTGAGCGCAGTGTGAACAAGATACTGATCGTGAGGCCAGTGAAATCATAAGTATGCCATGTGAATGTTGAATACAGTGTTTTGCGAAAAAATTAAATAAACGGGGATCGTGATAGAATTAGAAAACAAGTACTAGTCTGTTCTCACGATCGTGAGGGTCCCGGTCAGCGGACATCTGACAGGTGATGCGTAGCGCTGCCGGTGTTGCCATATCGGTGCGCTCCAGATTATTCTGCTATGAATTAAGCAGTTGTCATATATTATTCCTGATACATTGATGCATATATATATTTCTCGTTGTCTTTTAAGTAAAATACCAAAACTCTTTGGTGTTTGATATCATCCCCTCCATTTATCTTGTGACCGCTACATGAAGTAAAGCAGAGTGATCTGCCTGATACCATATAGTTTGAAATTGCTCTTACCACAATTACCACAATTACACCTCACCACTGCAGTGTTACTGGACACCTAAAAACACCAGTTGGCGACCTTAAAGGCTGTGTAAGAGTTCTGTGTCGGGGCGGGCCACAGATTGAGGGAACGATCTGTGCCCCCACTCATCTTGCAATTTAAGGCCGGTTGTGAGATCGACTGGGGTACTCTCCGGGCGTGCAGTGGAGCCTAGAGGATCGAGGGAAGACCCCTAGAACGACGGTGAGTAAGGGTTATTGTCGGAGCAACCACCTGGAGAGGAGATCCAGTCTACTGTTGCTTTAATCCTTCACTAACGAGAACCGTGACACCCCGACACCATATACACTGACGGATCACTCAATTCAGCTACAGGGAGGACAGGAAGTGCTGTTATTGCTCATCAGCCCGATGGCAGCAAAATTCAAAGGAATATCTGAATTAGTAACTGGGCATCCACAATGCAAGCCGAGTTGGTAGCAATACTGGTAGCACTCGAAATTATTGACAACAATGAAGTAGACAGCTTAATTATTTCTGACTCCCTTTCTTCACTATGAGCAAAAAACAGTTTGCAATCAAGTAATAACGTGATTGTCTTGGAAGCTACACGTAGATATATAAGAATACTTAGCAAGTGGGTAAATATAAAAATGTTGTGGATTCCTTCTCACATTGGCCTGCAGGAACATGACAAAGTTGACGCCCTTGCTAAGGCTGCAGTAAATAAAGACAATATTGAACGGAATCTTGAGTTATCAAATAGGTCCCTTAAAAGTGTCATTAGACGAGAACTCCTGGATGGATTTGAAGAAAGTAGAACAGTGCTAAAAGGAACTAGCAAGTCCATTGTTCATCACATGAAATGTGTGAAGTAAAACATGTGTATGGGGCAAGTAACAAAGTACGTAGACTAACAGATGTTGTCATAGCTCGTATAAGACTTGGCTACAAGTATCTCTGGCAGTTCTGCTTGTATAGGGATCTAGATGAAGTAAAGTGTAAAGTGTGTGGACAAAGACAGGGACACACACTCGAACACTATATCTTGGATTGTAGTAAAATTGAGCCATTTAGAGATAGATCTAAGCTCACTCTGTATGATATGACAACCTATCTTATTACCATGGATAAATTACCTGAAATTCTTGCACTGTATCCATATTTCGCTTCCAGTAGATAAACGACATATGAGATGAAGAAACAAGTAGTGTATTGTGAAGACTAATAATAAACAGAAGCTACCCTATGACTATCTCCATTGAACATAAGAACATAAGAACAAAGGCAACTGCAGAAGGCCTATTGGCCCATACGAGGCAGCTCCTATTTATAACCACCCAATCCCACTCATATACATATCCAACCCATGCTTGAAACAATCGAGGGACCCCACCTCCACAATGTTACGTGGCAATTGGTTCCACAAATCAACAACCCTGTTACTGAACCAGTATTTACCCAAGTCTTTCCTAAATCTAAACTTATCAAATTTATACCCATTGTTTCGCGTTCTGTCCTGTGTTGATACTTTCAATATCCTATTAATATCCCCTTTGTTATGTCCATTCATCCACTTGTAAACCTCTATCATGTCACCCCTAACTCTTCGCCTTTCCAGTGAATGCAAATTAAGCTTTGTTAATCTTTCTTCATATGAAAGATTTATAATTTGGGGAATTAACTTAGTCATCCTACGCTGGACACGTTCAAGTGAATTTATATCCATTCTATAATATGGCGACCAAAACTGAACTGCATAATCTAAATGGGGCTTAACCAGAGCAAGATATAGCTTGAGAACCACACCAGGTGTCTTGTTACTTATGCTGCGATTAATAAATCCGAGTGTCCTATTTGCCTTATTATGAACATTTATGCATTGATCCTTTTGTTTTAAATTCTTACTAATTATAACTCCCAGATCCCTTTCGCAATCCGACTTCGCAATCTCAACACCATCTAGCTCGTATCTTGTAACTCTATCATCATTACCTAGCCTCAGAACTTTACATTTATTTGTTTACATTATTTGTAATATTGGTCAAACTATTATGTATTAGCGATAAGACCTAACATTAATGTATAATGACTTACTGTAAATATATAGCTCTTGAAATAGCGCTTTCTCTGTAATTAGCTAACATTGTAACTATAAGATGTAAAGGTTAAATTGTTTGTAATAATCTAAGATGAGGTCTGATAAAGACCTTTTGTGCCCTCTGTAATTCTTTTTACGCTACCACTCACAGGATGGGTATGGGGTGCACAATAAACTAGCCGCCTCCGGCGGCAACAATCAAAATCAGGGTGCTTAAAGAATGCAAAGAGGAGCTTTGCGAGCCATTGTCTACCATATTTAATAAAGCAATAGAGTCAGGCAGAGTGCCAGAGTCATGGAAGGTAGGTAATGTGGTACAAATGCTTCAGAAAGGAGATAGATCACTTGCGTCAAACTATCGGTCAATTAGCCCAACGCCTATTGTGGGAAAGTAACTTGAATCGATAATTGCAAATACAATTTGTCTTCATCTTGAAAAACATAAATTAATAAATGATTCACAACATGGGTTTACAAATGGCCGTTCATGTTTAACAAATTTGCTATCATTTTATTCCAGCATAGTTGAGGCAGTTGATAGTGGTAAGGATTGTAAAGTTGTGTACTTTGACTTTAGCAAAGCTTTTGATACAGTGCCACATGAAAGACTGATTAAAAAGATAGAGGCTCATGGTATTGGGGGTGCTATATTAAGTTGGATTAGGGCATGGCTATACCAAAGGAAACAGAGTTTGTGTAAATGGGGTTTAGTCAGAGTGGGAAAATGTTGTAAGTGGAATATCTCAAAGCTCTGTCCTGGGACCTCTATTGTTTATTATAGATATAAATGATTTAGATTCAGGTTAGAGTGGCAACATTTGAAAATTTGCTGATATAAAAATCGGGAGGGAAATAGACACAGAAGACTCACTATCACTTCAAGTCGATCTAAATAGGGATTTGAAATGATCAAAAGATTGGCAGATGCAGTTTAATGCTGATAAACGTAAAGTTTTGAGGCTAGGTAATGATGATAAGAGTTACAAGATACGAGCTAGATGGTGTTGAGATTGCGATGTCGGATTGCGAAGGGATCTGGGAGTTATGATTAGTAAGAATTTAAAACAAAATTTCAATGCATGAATGTTCGTAATAAGGCAAATAGGACACTGGGATTTATTAATCGAGGCGTTAGTAACAAGACACCTGGTGTGGTTCTTCAGCTATATCTTACTCTGATTAGGCCCCTTTAGATTATGCAGTTCAGTTTTGGTCGCCGTACTATAGAATGGCTATAAATTCACTTGAACGTGTCCAGCGTAGGATGAAAGTTAATTCCCCAAATTAGAAACCTGTCATATGAAGAGAGATTAACAAAGCTTAAATTGAATTCACAGGAAAGGCGAAGAGTTAGGGGTGACATGATAGAGGATTACAAGTGGATGAATGGACATAACAAAGGGGATATCTTTGAAGAAGAAAAAGCAAGGCAAAGGTATGAAAGGTTAGGTGTAATTAAGGAGATAGTAATTGGAATAAGAAAAGGATCGTATGATAAAACAAGGAAAATAAAAAAAATGAAAGAAGAGAAAGATAAATGGAGGGTAATCTTATGTTAGGTCACGTTGTTAGAAAGTTTTGGGCATTTGAGTATATACTGTGAAAGGGAAGAGTCAACAGCAACAAAGTCAGGACTCAGTTTATGTGGGGCAACGTTATGTATCAGAGAGGTTCCCTTCCATTTATCTTTCATTCTCTCTTACTTTCTTTTTCTTTCCCTTGTTTTCTCTATCACCTTATTATTCCTATTACTATCCCCTTTCTTATTCCTATTTCTATCTCCCTTTCTTATTCCTATTACTATCCCCCTTTCTTATTCCTATTACTCTCTCCTTTATTACACCTTGCCTTTCGAACCTTTTGCCTTGCTTTTTTCTTCACTTCACTAAAGATTTCCTTCTCCTCACCTCTTTCTCCTCCAATTTATAGAATTCCCCTCATCACAATCGACTTGAGAACGGTACAAGACAGACCGAAACTTTATCGTTCCTTCATTGTCTACTGTATGGTTTGGTCAATCAGGTCCATCTTGACTAATTTTTGTCATCTAGGATATTATAATATCAGGTTAACGGGACTAGTCAGTGGCTTACAAGAAGTTACCGGGTCAGAGGCTTACCAAAAGTTAAGATGAACTTCTCGGTTCAGGGACGTATGGGACGGTGTCCCTCATGGACTGGGACGGTCAACCAGCAGCGCTGAAAGTAGCAAAATCTTCAGAGTTTACAGTGATGTTCGAAAGAGAAGGTAACGTGCTCTCGTTACTGAATGGTGCAGGAGGCGCCCCTTTGTTGTTACATAGGTCAGTGAATCCACCATCACTTGTGACCACCTATAAAGGCAACCAGACCCAACTTGATGTCTTGAGAAATCCACAGTATGTCCTACTTGACGTAGGACTTGAGGTTGGTATAAAGCTAATGAGATCCATGAAGCCGGCTTAGTACAAACGATATAAAGTGTGATAACATCATGATCCAAGGTCCGCCTCACAAACCAAACATTAGCATAATAGATTTAGCAATAGAATTAGCTAGGAGCAAGGGAGGAATCCCGATCATATGTGGCATTCTTCCAAGAAAGGGAGTGGGAAATGAATGGATGTCGAGGGCACTTGGTGTCAATTGCAGGCTGGAAAGATATTGCAAATCTAATGCAATATCTTATATAGACAACTGGGAACACTTCTATGGAAGAAATGAAATGTATGCTCGGGATGGGGTGCATCTATCGAGAGCTGGGGTTGTTGCTGTTGCAAACTCGTTGGAAGAAGTGGTTAGAGGTGTTTGTTTGGGTTTAAACTGTTAGTAGATAGAGGTATGGGAATTGATTTGGAGGAAGGATGTAATAAAAGTATGTGTTTGCGGGAGAAAGGAATTGGCAAAATGATCAGGGAAAGAGAAGGGCCTCAAAATAACAATTCACTTAGGGTATATTACACAAACAGTAGAAGTCTAAGAAATAAAATTAACGAATTAAAATGCTCTTGTCTGCACAGAAAAAATAGATATTATTGCACTTACCGAAACGTGGATGAATGTTGATAATAGAGCACTATTAGCCGAATATCAAATAAATGGATTTAAACTATTTCACACAGATAGATATATTAGACGAGGAGGTGGGGTAGCCATATACGTTAGGGACAATTTGAAATGTAGTCTCAAAGAGGGAATCAAAACTGAGCCACACACAGAAACTATTTGGATAGAATTAAACGAAACAGCAAATAATATTATAATAGGAGTTATATATAGGCCAACAAATTTAGACAGAATGGAAGCAAAGCATCTATGGGACGAAATATCTAGGGCATCTAGATCTAACAGTATTTATGTCATGGGTGACTTTAATTTGAGTGGAATAAACTGGTTGAACAAAACAGGGAATAGTGAAGCAGAAGATTTTCTAGAATTAATTGACGATTGCTTTCTTACGCAACACATTAAGGAACCAACACGGGAAAATAATATTTTAGATTTAGTGTTAACTAACAGGGAAACACAAATTAATGACATCGAAATAGGGAGTGAGCTAGGGAACAGTGATCACAAAGAAATCAGATTTAGCATAGAATGGAATAGACCTGTAGGAGAAAATTCTGTTAAAGTGCCAGATTTTCGAAAAGCTGATTTTAATAGCCTAAGAAGTTTTTTTGGGTCAAATTGATTGGAAAGTCTTGGGTATGGGGTGTGTATGTGGATAATTTTCAAGGTACAACCAACAGTGAAAGTAAACTGTTGGACATATACCATGAGGCCAATCGAGAATTAATGGGAGCCAATATGCCTCTCCAATCTTGGGTCTCTAACAATGAAAAATTAAATCAACTGATCTCAACTGAATTTCCCGATTACCAGGTACCCGAGATGACAAAGGTACTAGGTGTCGAATGGAACACGACAACAGATCAGTTGACAATCAAGTCAGTGGAGCCTGATACCACTAACTTAACAATGAGAAAATTACTATCACAAGTCAGCAAACCCTTCGACCCATTAGGACTATTAAGCCCAGTACTGATTAATGGGAAGTTGATAATACAGGAATGTTGGCAACAAAAGATAGACTGGGATGATCTTCTAACACCTGCTCTACAAGAAAAATGGCAAGGTTTAGTAAAAGATTTAAGTACCCTAGAGTCTGTCAAGTTCCTCAGGAACACAGTAGTAAATGAAAAAGAACCAATTAAGCTACATGTATTCTGTGATGCCTCAGGAAAGGCTTACGGACAGTAGCTTACCTGGTCACAAATGGGCAAGCCAATTTGCTCACATCAAAGGCCAGAGTGGCACCTTTAAAGAAAAGATCACTGCCACAACTGGAATTAACAACCTTACTGTTAGGAGTAAGATTGGCTCATTATTTGATCAAGGCCTTACGCCACATCCACTTTAAAGAAACAGTAGTTTGGTCAGATAATGAGGCAGTGCTACAGTGGGTTAAGAACAATAACAGTAAGAATCCTTACGTGAGTAACCGCGTTAAGGAAATACGAGAGTTGTCAGCAGGGTATAAACTAAGATATGTACCCACAAAGAGAATCCAGCTGACTATCTCTCCCGAGGACTGACTTTACGGCAATTAACAAAGGCAGAGATGTGGTTCAATGGACCTCAGTGGCTAATCAGCGACCAGTGGCCTGAACAAAAGCCACAAGTCATTGTGACCAATGTTACTGTTCCCACTGAGAACCCAGAACCACCTCGGACTTTGGTAATTGATCCTACTCGGTACTCTGAACTGAACAAACTTATAGGTGTCACCCAAGTAGTGTTTGATTTTCTAAAGAAAATAGGAATCAAGCATAAATTCCCTAATGCCCTAAGGTATTGGGTCAAAAGAGCTCAGATCGACACATTCGGGACAGAATTTGACAATGTTCCAAAGAAGCTACAACGTGATCTGGGTCTCTGGTTAGACACTGACAATTATAACATAATCAGATGCGGAGGCCGCTTACAGCACGCTGACATAGATTTGGAAGCAAAAAATCCAATATTGCTCCCTCGTCACCACATAGTAAGCAAACTAATTGTGTTACATATACACAAATACTGCACTCTGCATGGTGGGGTATTAGATACTCTCACAGACTTAAGACAACAGTACTGGCTACCCCAAGGTAGACAGACAGTAAAATCAATAATCAAATCCTGTGTTATTTGCCGGAGATACGAGGCCAGAGTGTGTCCGTATCCTGGCCCTCCTCCACTTCCGAAGGAACGAGTCGTACATATTCGTCCCTTTGAGACTACAGGAGTAGATTTCACAGGAGCACTAACACTTACAGGCACTAAAGACAAGAAACCAGTAAAAGCTTACATCTGTCTTTTTACTTGTGCCACAACAAGGGCAGTCCATCTAGAAGTGACTCCCGATATGAGTGCCGAAGCATTCTTACAGGCTTTCCGCAGGTTTGCTTCACGTAGATCCTGTCCTAAGTTAATGATCTCAGACAATGGGTCCAACTTAGTGGCAGGAGAAGCATGTCTGAGGAAAATCTGGACACACCCAAAGGTACGCACAGCCCTAAATCAACGGCAGTGCCATTGGAAATTCATACCCCCAGAGCACCATGGCACGGAGGCTTCTATGAATGCATGGTTGGTACGGTAAAACGTTCTCTACGGAAAACCCTACACCGACAAAAGATTGACCTGCAGGAGCTTCAAACAGTAGTCATAGAGATAGAAGCACGAGTCAATAACCGACCACTTACCTACCTCTCTGATGATGTTTTGCAGCGTGAACCATTAAGTCCAGCTCATTTGATGTATGGTAGACCTCTCAAAACACTTGTGTCCCTTACGGACGAGGAACCAGAGGATCCTTCATATGTCCAAGAGAGTGATTTGGTTCAACGTTTCAAACATCTATCAAGGGTGATAAGTCGGTGGAATGACGTATGGACTCGAGAATACCTTACAGCTCTGAGAGAGTATCATTACGGGGCAAACAACCCCTACAACAGAATTAACTTGAACCCTGGTGACATAGTTCTGGTGGATAGTGATGGACCACGCTCAGAGTGGCCTTTAGGTCAAATAGTCTCTGTTCATCCAGACAGCCAGGGCATCTTGAGAATAGTGAAAGTAAATGCCGAGGCAACACTACTCTCAAAACTTTAGAGAAATTAGTTCCTTTAGAACTGGCCAGGAACGAAGACGTACAGCGACTTCCAGCACCCGATACGCCAGTACGGGACATACGTCCCCAAAGGACTGCAGCTCAACAATGTAAACTCAAATTAAAGCAGCATTATAATTCTGAAGGAGAAGAATAAAGTGATCGCAGTCCTTACCGGGACTTCGACCCGTGTTCTTCCCCCCCGAATTATGTCGGGAAACCGACACACTCATACACAAATAGTATAGTCTTCCCTTAACAGTATCCTCTTAAAATTAGAGAATGGGAGACTCCGTGACGTCATCGACGTCGCCGCAGTATTACATTATTAACCACTGTTCATACAACAGTTTAATGTCTAAATTGAATAAAAAAGTGTTCAATAAGACTGAATATAATTATTAACACCAAAATATAGCTTGATTCCCTTGTTAACGTAAATTTAACTTAGAAGTGGAA
>WNGS01146864.1:7500-10640 GCA_020271785.1 Procambarus virginalis | reverse complement strand
AAGTGAATTAAAATTGTTTCTCAAACTGAGTCTGACTCACACTCTGACCGTGACTGTGTGTCACCCCCTCACACTGCCCGTGACAGTGTCACCCCTCACACTGACCGTGACAGTGTCACCCCTCACACACTGCCTGTGACAGTGTCACCCCTCACACACTGCCCGTGACAGTGTCACCCCTCACACACTGCCCGTGACAGTGTCACCCCTCACACTGCCCGTGACAGTGTCACCCCTCACACACTGCCCGTGACAGTGTCACCCCTCACACACTGCCCGTGACAGTGTCACCCCCTAATGCGTCCCTCTACTTCTCCTTCACTCACTCTGATCCCTCGTTAAAAGGCATCTTAGCCGCTCTCAGTGTAATTACAGTCTTGAGGGCGCGTCAATCTAACTGGAAATTAAGATGTTAACTTGCGCAGAGAACTAGCGTGTCATGAGCACAACTGGCGCCTCGAGTGCTATTTAAAACAAAAGAAATCACGCTGTTGGTGATTTATTGTTGTGATATGAAACCTTTGATCTTTTAACACAGTTATTGCGAGGTGGTAATAGCACGGTATTGAGGAAGTTGTTGATTGGATCAATGTGAGGCTGGGGATTATCTCTCCGGGGCAGCAGTGGGGGGTTATTCCTGAGCGTGAGGAGGAGAAGATGGGAGTAACGATGGGGTAGAAGGGGGAGGTGTTGATAGAAGGGGAGTTGAGGGGGAGGTGTTGATAGAAGGGGAGTTGAGGGGGAGGTGTTGATAGAAGGGGAGTTGAGGGGGAGGGACAGCGGAGAAGAGGAGATAATGAAATGGAATTAAGGTGCGTGGTGATGTTGGGTGGAGAGGTAGGATTAAAGAACTGGGTGGAGAGGTGGAAACGGTCGGTGCTGTGATGGGAAATGAGAGAGAATTGGAAATGGGAGAAGATGGGAAAGGGTTTCAGTCAAGTGGTGGCCAAAGCCTCACATAATAAATTACCATCTATCTCCTGGACTAATTACAGCATCCCTGCAGAGAGATGGATGTCGAGCGCCCAAGGGGAGGGAGTGAGGGTGGAGCCAGTCAGACGGATACCAAATATACGCTTAATATATATAGCGCTATCAACGGAAAGATGGTTATTGAGCGTTTATGAGGTGGGGGGGGGCGCGATCATGTCCTGGCCTGGTGATGAACTGAGGATACAAGTAACAGCGTACACAAGATAGTTTACCAACGGATTTTGAAACTAACTTAATTTTTATCTTACCTTACTTAACTTTATCTTAATTTTAAACTTACTTAACGTTATGTTACTTAACTTTATCTTAACTTACTTAACGTTTTGTTACCTTACTTAACGTTTTGTTACCTTACTTAACGTTTTGTTACCTTACTTAACTTTATCTTACCTTACTTAACTTTATCTTACCTTACTTAACTTTATCTTACTTACTTAACTTTATATTACTTTACTTTATCTAGCGTAAAGTAAGGAAATGAAAGGATATTGTCATTAGATTCTTTGACAAAGCAGTTTTTTGTATGGTCAAAACGGTGTATACCATTAGGCTAGTATTACCTTAGGCTGTGTTAGACTAGCTTGGGCCAGGATAGGCTATATATCGGCGAAGGTTAGATAGGTTTTACTTGTGCCTTGTACGCGAAATGAACTGCATATGATATTTTGTTTGCTGACTAATTAATGTTTCTCGCAGCGTAGTAATTGTATTTTGGCAAGGACTATATATGATTGCCTCCTGATATTGGCAAGAAAGTAAAAGTGTAGGCAGGCGATTAGTCACAATAACGTGGCTGAAGTATGTTTGACCAGACCACACACTAGAAAGTGAAGGGACGACGACGTTTCGGTCTGTCGTCTGGTAAAAGTGTAGGTTAGCACATGTTCACATTACATGGCGCGCCATGTTTCATGACGGCGCAGGAAAGTGTTAGGCTTCGTGGGAAGCTGGCCACAGGTGTGTAAGACAGACTGCACCAATTACCTTCCCTCTCACGCGTGTGTGTGTGTGTGAAGTCTCCTCCCCAGTGTTGACTCAACAGGATTTTACCTTGGGGACTTTCACGTGTGCAAAATGTACTTATACAAGTTTAGTGTTGCTACGGGTTTAAGTAGGCTATAGATGGTCCAGCATTATTTGATGCGTCTGTTCTTGTACTGTACAGGTTTATATCGCGTTTTGGTACGAGTTGAAGGACTTGGAGTGAAGATTCTCTACATTGGTTCTGCCAGAAAACAGCAAGCTGCCTTGTTTATCCTTTCAAGTATCAGCAACTGCCTTGTTTACCCTTTCAAGTATCAGTAACTGCCTTGTTTATCCTTTCAAGTATCAGCAACTGCCTTGTTTACCCTTTCAAGTATCAGCAACTGCCTTGTTTACCCTTTCAGTATCAGCAACTGCCTTGTTTACCCTTTCAAGTATCAGTAACTGTCTTGTTTACCCTTTCAAGTACAGTATCAGCAACTGCCTTGTTTACCCTTCAAGTATCAGTAACTGCCTTGTTTATCCTTTCAGTATCAGCAACTGCCTTGTTTACCCTTTCAAGTATCAGCAGCTGCCTGTTTACCCTTTCATGTATCAGCAGCTGCCTTGTTTACCCTTTCATGTATCAGCAGCTGCCTTGTTTACCCTTTCATGTATCAGCAACTGCCTTGTTTACCCTATCAAGTATCAGCAACTGCCTTGTTTACCCTATCAAGTATCAGCAACTGCCTTGTTTACCCTTTCAAGTATCAGTACTGCCTTGTTTACCCTTTCAAGTATCAGCAGCTGCCAATATTATGAGTTTATACATTTGATTTTACTTGTATAGACTTTTAACTAGAGACTAGTTACATTGTAACTAGATTGATTGGTGACCAGAGACATACACGCGTCGTAGAATTATATGAAGAAAACTTTTCAGATTAAGATTACACACCCCCCAAAAATGTGATGAGTTAGGAGAGGTATTTGAGGCAAGAGAAAGATTTCCAAAGAAACTCGGGTAAAGATGCCATCGCATTAAGTTGTTTAGAAGCTATTGCTTGACCGTATACATCATTATAATGTATCTAGATATGATAGATCATTAGATCTCAGGAAGAGGTGTATCAGTCTTTTGAATCGGGGAATTGGACCTAAGAGCTGAAGCTAACATAACTAGA
>WNGS01146864.1:0-2500 GCA_020271785.1 Procambarus virginalis | reverse complement strand
TTGGCTCTTTGGTCCCGCCTCTCAACTGTCAATCAACTGGTGTACAGATTCCTGAGCCTACTGGGCTCTGTCATATCTACATTTGAAACTGTGTATGGAGTCAGCCTCCACCACATCACTGCCTAATGCATTCCATCTGTTAACTACTCTGACATTGAAAAAGTTCTTTCTAACGTCCCTGTGGCTCATGTGGGTACTCATTTTCACCTGTGTCCCCTTGTTCGCGTTCCACCAGTGTTGAATAGTTTATCCTTGTCTACCCGGTCGATTCCCCTGAGGATTTTGTAGGTAGTGATCATGTCTCCCCTTACTCTTCTGTCTTCCAGTGTCGTAAGGTGCATTTCCCGCAGCCTTTCCTCGTAACTCATGCCTCTTAGTTGTGTGTACTCACCTAATTGTACTCACCTAATTGTGCTTGCGGGGGTTGAGCTTTGGCTCTTTGGTCCCGCCTCTCAACTGTCAATCAACTGGTGTACAGATTCCTGAGCCTACTGGGCTCTATCATATCTACACTTGAAGCTGTGTATGGAGTCAGCCTCCACCACATCACTTCCTAATGCATTCCATTTGGCAACCACTCTGACACTAAAAAAGTTCTCTCTAATATCTCTGTGGCTCATTTGGGCACTCAGTTTCCACCTGTGTCCCCTTGTGCGTGTGCCCCTTGTGTTAAATAGCCTGTCTTTATCTACCCTATCGATTCCCTTCAGAATCTTAAATGTGGTGATCATGTCCCCCCTAACTCTTCTGTCTTCCAGCGAAGTGAGGCTTAATTCCCGTAGTCTCTCCTCGTAGCTCATACCTCTCAGCTCGGGCACTAGTCTGGTGGCAAACCTTTGAACCTTTTCCAGTTTAGTCTTATCCTTGACTAGATATTCACCTATTTGGTGAGTACACACACACACACACACACAGTGCTTTCAGTGCTTTCAAAATGTGCTCTCTAGAAAGGACACGAGAGAGAGGTACCGCATAACTTGTACATGGAAGATACTCGAAGGCCAGATCAGAAATTTGCACAGTAAAATATCAATATACTGAGGTATGATAGAGGATATATACAAATATACGAAGATATGGTAGAGAATGCAAATAGGCCCCGTGGAGTGTAGACATGCCGTATGTACATTCAGACAACACTACGAACATCAGAGGTCCACGCGGCGATTCAAAAGCCTCCCAGCAAACGTAAGAAATATTGCCGGTACAAAAGTGAGGAGTTCAAGATAAAATTAAACACTTTCCTGCTGCGAGCCGCTCCAAGCAACTGACTGTTGCACCAAGTTATCGGAAGTCAAACATGGCCACAGGCCGAGCTTGGGAAGCAGAACTCCCAGAACCCACTCTTAGGCATACTTAGGCATATCGGAGGCAAGAAACCTGTAATTAGGCTTGTAACGAGATCCCCCTGCTCGTCTGGACCACATCCAGCACATGTGTTGCTCACACATAAGCTACCGGCCATAAAGCTGGTGTTACTCTGGACAAGTGCCCCCACCCCCTCCTCCTCCTCATGCTGCTCATCCATGCTGCTAATTCATGATGAGGAAGAGGAGTCAAGGAGTCAAGGATACGGTCAAGGGGTCACTGCTAATGACAGGTGTCGGCTGACAAAGGCTGTCATTAGCTTGGTCATATGTTACGCCTGGCGAAGACTCCGGCTATGAACGGCTATGAACGCGTGTACATGTTTACTATTTGTGCCTGCGGGATCGAGCTATTAGGTCTTGGATCACGCCTTTCTAGCCGTCAGTTGTTTAATGTGTGTGTGTGTGTGTGTGTGTGTGTGTGTGTGTGTGTGTGTGTGTGTGTGTGTGTGTGTGTGTGTGTGTGTGTGTGTGTGTGCGTGCGTGCGTGCGTGCGTGCGTGCGTGCGTGCGTGCGTGCGTGCGTGCGTGCGTGTGCGCACGCATCTAGTTATGTTAGCTTCAGCTCTTAGGTCCCAATTCCCCGATTCAAAAGACTGATACACCTCTTCCTGAGATCTAATGATCTATCATATCTAGATACATTATAATGATGTATACGGTCAAGCAATAGCTTCTAAACACTTAATGCGATGGCATCTTTACCCCGAGTTTCTTTGGAAATCTTTCTCTTGCCTCAAATACCTCTCCTAACTCATCACATTTTTTGGGGTGTGTAATCTTAATCTGAAAAGTTTTTCTTCATATAATTCTACGACGCGTGTATGTCTCTGGTCACCAATCAATCTAGTTACAATGTAACTAGTCTCTAGTTAAAAGTCTATACAAGTAAAATCAAATGTATAAACTCATAATATTGGCAGCTGCTGATACTTGAAAGGGTAAACAAGGCAGTTACTGATACTTGAAAGGGTAAACAAGGCAGTTGCTGATACTTGATAGGGTAAACAAGGCAGTTGCTGATACTTGATAGGGTAAACAAGGCAGTTGCTGATACATGAAGGGTAAACAAGGCAGCTGCTGATACATGAAAGGGTAACAAGGCAGCTGCTGATACATGAAAGGGTAAACAAG
>WNGS01146822.1:0-19835 GCA_020271785.1 Procambarus virginalis | reverse complement strand
GATTACAGTATCCACTCAATTTAACACGACCTATATGGGCTGTACCCTAGTCGTTATTTCCGAGTTCCGTTATTTCCGAAGTTAGGTCGGTCGGGTAATTTTTCAAGTAACATTCAGGTAGGATATATTTTATACTGTATAACTAAAATTAAATAAAGTTCATTGTGTAATTGCATTCCAGTTTAGTGCCACGCCGACGATTAAGCCAGCTGTTGGCTGCTGCATGGATGATATGTGAACACGGTCTGATCAAGTCCAGATGGGTGGAAAAAAATTGATTCATTCCTTTGTATTGCAAAATATTTCATGTATCAATCAGTGATTGTTAATATTTTCTCAATAAAATTTAGAGATGTGTTTTGATTTACCCTGAACAGTGCAGGTAATGTATTTTTAATGTTATGACACAGCGCGTGGCGGCCAGGCCATAACAATGGCGATCGAGCCTTGTCACTGAGAGCTAGCCAAGACGAAATATTTTGAGCTCACCTTTTCTCTGCTAACGATAGAATATACATTTGCAGAGACTAATATGTAGCTTTTGTTGAAAAAAAATTAATATCTTGTAATACTATAATAAAATTGGTAAATTGACTTACTTTTATTGAAGCTGAAGATTACGAAGCTTTGAAGATTACGTCATCCTCTGCAGCGCTTGTTTTATATTGTTTATATTGCATACAGGGTACATACAGTATGCACACTTATTTTCAGGCATTCACTTCACACAACAGCTAGGCTTACTACTAATTCACATGAGTTCTAATTCTACTTCACTATTGACAATTATTTCTACTGTATATTTACACTGTACAGTATCTTTTTGTCTAGGCTTAATTAATCATTAACACTTACAATACTGTACTCTATCAACACTTTTTACACTAATTTATATGCCTTTCAATCATAATTTATATCGTTAGTGGATGACTCGTCACGACTTGTCGATGAGAATTCAGCATCAGCGGGTGCAACATGGCTTGTAGAGCATTCGTTGCCGGTGGATGCTCCATGATTTATCGATGAGAGTTCAGCATCGGCGGATGCAGCATGACTTGTAGAGCATTCGTTGCCGGCGGATGCTCCACGACTTGTCGATGGGAATTCAGCATCGGCGGGTGCAGCATGGCTTGCAGAGCATTCGTTGTCGGCGGATGCTCCACGACTTGTCGATGGTAATTGAGCATCGGCGGGTGCAGCATGGCTTGCAGAGCATTCGTTGCCGGCGGATGCTCCACGACTTGTCGATGGTAATTCTGCATCGGCGGGTGCAGCATGGCTTGTCGACAAAGATTTTTCACGAACCGTTGAAATCATGAATTTATCTATTTTTGTTTGAATCTGATTTTCTCTGGCTAACGTTCTGAGACATTGCTTAAAGGCTGTAAAGTGTACATAAAAATTTCCAACAACCTCATGTTTACTTTTTCTTGAATATTCAATGAGTTCCTCAATTTGTTCCAATCTTTTCTGATATCCGACACCTCTAGGCAAGCCTCACCAACATCGTCCGAGTCATCATCAGAGTCATCAGAGTCATTTCCGAGAACACTTTGTGCAATCTGTTCTTCAGTTAACAATTCATAACCAGGATCGTAATCATTTTCTAACCATTCATTGATATCATTCACTTGTACACCCTGACCAGCTTGGAGCAACATTGTTCGGATCGTTTCTTCAAACCCTTCAAAATCATTGGCTTCATTTTCAAAACCTTCGAATTCACTATCAGATACTGCTGCGTCACATCTAGGCCTCTCTGTTAACAGTTTCTTCCATGAATTTGTTAGTGTGGTTTCTTTCACTTTGTTCCAAAGCCTAGCCCAGTGGAATATTGCTTCCCTGATTGTGTACTTTTTGAGATTTTCTAGTGTTCTTTGAGCCCTTGTATCCTTTCCTGCCAATTCATCTTCCTCGCTAGGTAAAACAACTAAATATCTTCAAGCATTGCTGTTTGGTACATACATTTAGCAGCAAGGATAACACCTTGGTCCATGGGCTGGATCAAGGATGTTGTGTTCGGTGGAAGTGCCATGCATTTTATTCTGCCATCCCTTGAAATTAACTTGCTAATGGGATGAGCAGGGGCATTATCTAGCAGCAGTAATGCCTTAACCTCACTGGCCTTTATTCCACATTTGTTGATCTGGAATTCTCTAACTTCTTTGCAAAAGTGGTTTTCAAACCAGTCCGTAAATATTGTTTGATTAAACCATGATTTCTTAGAACTGTAATATATTACGGGTAGTGCCTGCATTATATTTTTTAAGGCTCAAGGATTTTTAGACTTGCCTACCACGGCACATTTTGTCCTGTGAGAGGCATCAGCATTAGCACAGAGCAAGACTGAGAGTCGTTCCTTGCTTATCTTTCGTCCAGGAATATTTTCCTGCATCCTACTGGTTAACCCTTAAAGTGCGCATCACTTCATATGAAGTGCTAGGCGTTTTACCAGTCGACTGCTCTTCACTTCATATGAAGTGTTGGAGCACTACGCAAGATTTAAACGGCCCGCGGATACACGGGGTTCACCACACCTTCATCAGGGCTCTTGTAAACAGACGCCATTTTTAAAAAAATCGTGGGCCAAACTCCCGGGTGTTAGGGGCCTCAGTATCGCGTAAGCTACCAAGCCTGACGCACGCAGCATGACCTCACAGCACTGCTGTTCAGCTTGTGACCACAGCATCGCCTAAAAATGCCATAATATACTTGTTCATGCTATTATGTAGCGATGATATTATTACAGAAGACCCCTGACTGTGATAAAAGTGACCAGGGTTCTGATAATAGCAGGATTGTGATGATATTTAGCGCTGTGCGCCATGGAGGGAGGAGTAATGCTGTGGGAGGGAGGGTGGTGGCGATGTTTTCTGGCTGTGTGTGGCCACCTTTTATTGACTGCACTCAGCATACCAGCTTAGTGGTTCGCTATAGTGAACACAAATGTAGATACTTATATATAACGTGTGTATAGAGGGTATAAACAGCAAGAGAAGGTTTGGAGCCGCCATTTTGGTGAGGGCGGTGGCGTCGTCTGCACGACGCCACCGTGCAGACGACAGTGTTGTTTACTGGTTACCACGATAGTCTTTGGGCACCATACCAGTTTATTTGTACAAGTATGGTGAATAAAACAGGTAGATATTTATTTATAATGTGTGTATATAGTGTAATAACACCACACAGTTTTGTTGGAGGAGAAATATTAGTGTATCTGGCCTTGAGGGAGGCAGCCATCAGCTGACTGTGTTAGGTCCTATGTCTTTGTGACTTTACTCACCATACAAGCTTAGATGTACAGTTATGGTGAACAAAACATGTCGATACTTATATATACCGTCTGTATATAGTGAATTATAGCAAAAACAGTATTGTGGGAGGAGAATGTGGGCGAGTCAGATGACTGGAGGGAGGGCGGGAGTGGCTGGCTGGTACACGGCGGTCACTCCTCGTTACTTTTTGACTCATAATAGCTACTTAGTGGTTCGTTATAGTGAACAAAACATGCAGATACTTATATATAACCTGTGCTTATAGTGTAATAACAGACAAAGTATTTGTTCACTGATTGATGAACATGACTGAATCAACAATATGTACACCATATTTTTGAGTACAGCAATGATTCACTCATTTTATTATATAAATATATCAAACTACACACTATTGAATAATATTACAGCAAAAAAACTATGAAACATCAATCAGAGACATTGAAATAATTAGGTAATTATCTCTTTGTTGCAACTCTGGCCTGACAGCTGGCGAGCAACAGACCGCCTGGGACGCATGCTGAGTCAGCGCCTATAATTTGCCAGACTTCCCCGCCCTATAGCGGGCAATATATGGCACTTACGATTTTTTTATTATTTTTCCCGTGATCAGTGAACACAAATTAACAGGTTAGGAAGAAAAAATAATTTTTTTTTTTCAAAATGACATGCGCCTGTGCGGATAGCAGGATATTAGACCCCGAGCATGTTAAGGGTTAAGGATGTACTTGGTACAGCTCGCCACATAAACCCAGTCTCGTCAGCAATATATACTTGATATTTGCTTAAATTAATAATGACAATGTACTCGTTTAATTTAGCCTTGAATGAATCAACATTAGTGGGATCAGCACTTGACGCCTCACCAGAAATTTTTTTGGTGTTTGAAATGTTATGACGAGCCTTAAATCTTCCAACCCACGCATCACTTGCATTGAAATCTTTTATACCTAATTGAATGGCAAGTTTACTTGCTGCAACTTTAAGCTCTTCAAATCTTATTGCCATGCCAATTGTGCGGTGCTGAATAAACCATTTAGACACTGCAGCATCCAATTATGGATACTGACCAGACTTTACTGTTTTTCTTGATCATGCAGCACCAGAAGTAGCACACTCTGTTGTGCTCACATATTTTAATAGAGTATCCTGTTTCTTGATGTCACTTACTGTACTTTTCCCGATGTTAAACTCTGCTGCTGCTCGTGCATGAGAATATCCTTTATCAAGTTTCTTAATTAACTCCAGCTTCTGTGCAACCGTCAGGCGCTTCCTTTGGGTAACTTTTGGCATTTTGTAAATTAAATAGATCACAATTAACAGTTCAGTAATATCCTTCACAATTGAAGCTAGCCGCGCGAGTTCACAGTAAACAATGGGAACACATGGCGCGGCGGAGCACATTCTAGGTCCGTGGGAAAAAAAATACCTAGTGCCTATACTATAAAAGGTATTTAATAAGAAAACAAAGACTTTTGCTTAACCACTTAACTGCGCCAACCGAGTTTACTCGGTCGGCGGGAAACTGCGCCAACCGAGAAAACTCGTTTTGATTTTTCGTAACCAATTCTAAATGTGTACGAGGTTGGTTGTGTACGAAATGGACTCTTAGGACCTCCAGTGAGAGGCAGCCATCTTGGAAAAAAATCCCAGAATGCCCTGGGGCTGCTGGCTGGGTTAGTACTGAATGAGCAACCATGGGTGGCGCCCGCGCCTCTGGCTCCCAAACACCTGTCCGACGCGGTGTTGAAGATAATGCTCTGTCGGTGAAATTCAAACCTTATTGTTTGAAGAACATAAGGATCATAATGTTGGGGAAGCCAGGCGCAATAAGGACCTAACACAAAGGTCGGATGCAAGTGATACAGCACCTATGAGGACGATACAGCGAGCGTATCCAGTTGAGGCTCTGAGCGTCACTCTTGCATTCCTATGCTATTTATTTAGATGATACTTAGATGAATCGTTTTCTGCGTTCAGTGATGATGCATCTGATACAAATGGCATAGATGAACAGTGTTAGCGGCTTCCATTTTGGTGTTTTCCATAGATATTTTCAAGGATACCTGAATCTCTTCCCAACTGACGGACACTCTTGAGGCTAGCTGAATCTCTTCCTGACTGATGGACACTCTTGAGGCTAGCTGAATCTCTTCCTGTGTGGGACCATACAAAGCGATCTTTTCAAGACTATCTTACAAATTGATCTTTTCCTATAATCTTTTCAATACTACCTTATGCTTTACAAGCTTGGTTACATACAACTTACAAGTACTAAAGCCAAGGGTGTACGTGAGTGCGTTATTTGCAAGCACACAGAATGAAGAAACAAGCAGCGAAAATTTATCTGTACCTGGTGCACTGAGAGCGAAGTCGCGCCGTGTACCTTGGGCTACTTCGTTGATTATTATTCACTTCCGAAGTACTGAGTGTGTAATACAGTGTGTTACTGTGTAAATAGTGTGTGAAACTGTACATATTGTAATTTTAGTGAATTTTTAACAGGTAATATTGCGACAATAAACATTTATTGTGGACACATTACTGACACATGTATCACAGTTCCATGGAACATTATGAACGTTCTACTGTATGCATATTGTAAAGGACACAAATATGCATCATATTGTTATGATCTCAGCCTGCAGGAGAAACGAGTCTCACCCTTTGAGAGTTATTCAGCAAGCCTGACCTGACTGGAAGGTCCAGGAATTATAGAGGCGATGACACAGAGGTAAAATAGTGTGTTGAATTTGTGTAGGAGTTTGAGAATATGGGCAGTGAACTAGAAACCAGATAAATGACTTGTTGGGAGATGTGGACAAGTTACTGGAGGCGTGAGGCTCGCTTGTGGAGGGCGATGACCTCACTTGAGGCCAGACATCGCAGGGGAGAGGCCGCGCTTCGTCGAGCTCCCGCCAGAAGGGACCCCTAGCGATATTATCTCCAAGAGAAGAGAAGGTGCAGACGTTCCAGCTGTTGAGTCGAGCTGAGGACGTGTGGTCTCAAGTCCTGGACGGCGAGGAGAGAGTATTAAGCCGCCCAGAGACAGTTTTGTGGGCTGTGACAAGCGCCCTCGTCAGACGTTGTCAGAGGGAGAAGCGCCCTCGACCAGATAATCTGTGGTAAGCCCGATTTAAGCCAGTTCATAGTGTTTGCTTGTAGTTGGTCGTGTGCCCAGCGACAGTAGCGATGTTTATTTTCAAATTAGAAATGTTTTGGTATGGCAGAAAGCCTAAAATAAGAGAGTGAAGTGAGAGGAGCGCTGAGCGACGTCCGTCTTCTCTGAGCGCTGGCGAGCAACTGAAGGAGCCCGGCTCCTGAGGGAGGAGGCCCCTCCCGGCGTGAGTGAGGCTCGCCCAGCGAGGTGGCGCATGGACTCGCCCACGGGGGAGTCCACTCTCATTAAATGTAGAGGACAGATAGAGATTGGAGACAAAGATGTTGTATGATTAATTTTGTTTATGTGTTAAAAAGGGAAACAATTTATTGGAATGCAAATGGGTTGCAGGTTTGTCTTTGGGGAAGAAGTTGCTGAGGACTTGGAAGCCAGCACAGAGGGAGTGGTTGATGAGACTCCAAGGCAGGGAAGGAGAGGACCCCGAGCTATGAAGAAGCAGTGAGGAGGAGTGTCACGTGCTTCTGCAGAGGTGGTGAAGTGCCACAGTTATTCGAGGAAATTTATGGTGCAGCAGCCAGGAGAGCTGTGGATGACCCTAGTAGGAGTAGGGAGGCACCATAGTTGTTCAAGGAATCTTCATGGTAGCAGCCTGGAGGAGCTGCAGAGGATCCTGCTGTTTAAGCCCTGAGGAACCTGAAGTTGTCAGGGTAGTGAAATAGTTCTAACTGATCACTTGTATGGAGGTGAGAGTGTTTGTCATTAGCGTGAACGACGCAGTGAGAGGTGAGTGATCGTTTGCTATTTATGTGCCAAGAGGTGTATATTGAAGTTTAGAGTTACAGACGTAGGCAGGAGTACCTACAGATATATATGTATTCTAAGACTGATAGAATGGTCGATTGATTCGTTGTGTGGCACGGATCATTCATACTGATATATATATATGTATGTTATTGCTTTCAAATGCTGATTTGCCTTATATGTGTTTATAGGTATATATATATGTATACATTCTCTTGATGGTAGTGTAACATTATATTGTAAGACTTAATCTACTTGAGGAGGTTGATAATACCAAGAGATAGGATACCACTTAGCAAGCTGAGGATAGAGTTCTGATGGTGTTGGAGTGCAACCTGATTATTATAGTACGGAGTATAGGATTCATCATTATTATTATATGTATGCGTGTATTGTTATGTACTTCGTCCAGTAAATGTATTCAAATTTGCTGGTGTTTGCACTTGTCCCAGTGAGGCTTCCCAGGAAATAGTAAAGAAGGAGAGAGAGAGAGAGCAAGAAACAGGAACCACTGCTGTGGACAGGGTAAGACAGAAGTCTATTAAGATAAAGGGGATTGAGGAGGTCATATTCCATAAGGAGAGAGTGGGGAGTCACAGCGGCTCGAGTGGGTGTGTGCACGTGACAACAAGGCTGCGTGTTGGAGCCGCATCCCCTAAACGTGTGACGTTGAGCCCCTCTCCAAGGGCCACAAGTGCCTAGTGTGATCTCTTAGTGAAATATGAGCATTTGTCGAGTTGTGGGTTGGGTGGTTCGTCAGCGGTAGCACCACTCAAACCACCACCGCGACAAAATTGGGGGCCTGTCCGGGATAGTGAACTGACACACCCACACCCTGTCCAAGAGTGGATTTGTACACCTCTTGTTGAAATAGATAAACTGTGTGACCGCAGGTGTATATTCTCTCTCTTGGGAAGACTCACAGGACAAGATGGATAGGGTGCAAGCATTTGTGGAATCAGGCAAGCCTGAGGACTTGGAAGGTTGCACGAGGGATCAGTTGAAACAAATAGCAGAAAAATGTGGCTTTAGGTTGAAAGCATTTAAAGTGGCTGGGATGAAGGATGAGATCCTTAGGCAGTTAAGAGCCAAAAGCGAAGCGGCAGAGCTAGGAGCCCAGAGAGGAGCTGAAAGTGGAAAGGAGGATGATGGGCTGGATGAAGTGAGATCCCAGGGATCGAGTAGGAGCAGCAGGAGTAGCCGCAGTAGCAGGAGTAGCCGGAATAGGAGCTTGGAGAGATTCCAGTTAGAGCTCCAGATGCAGCGAGAGGACAAGGAGAGACAGTTCCAGCTGGAAAAGATGAAATTAGAACTCCAGATGAAAAATGAAGCTGAGAAAGAAAAAGAGAAAACCAGAGTAAGGGAACTGGAGTTGGAACAGGAAAAGAAAAAGAGAAAAACAGAATAAGGGAACTGGAGTTGGAACTAGAGGTGGAAAAGAAAAGGAGAGAACAAAACAAATGGAAATAGAAGCGAATAGAACCTTGGCTGAGCAAAGGATCGAACATGGGTTGCCAGAGAGCACCACCCAGGTATCACGCTCACCAGATGTTAGGGTTAGGGAGAAGGACATTCCCTTGTTTGTTCCAGAAGAGGCAGAGAGCTTTTTCGAGCACTTTGAGAAGGTGGCCAGCATCAAGGAATGGCCACAGGAGGAATGGGCCCAGCTGGTCCAGTTAAGATTGACCGGTGCAGCCAGAGAGGCTTACACCCAATTGTCTCTAGAAGAGTGCCAGGATTATGCCACAGTAAAGAGCAGCATATTGCGCTCGTTCCAGTTAACCCCAGAAGCTTATAGGAAGCGTTTCAGAGAGATGATCAAAGTTGGAGCATGTACGTTTGCTGAGACAGCAAGGGATCTGGAGAGACGATTCCAGAAGTGGATTGAAGCTGCTGGAGTTGGATCTTACGCTGACCTGAAGCAATTGATGGTCATGGAGAAGTTCTTGGAGATGATGCATCCCGAAACAAAGTTCAAGATCCAAGAAGCAGGGATAAAGGAGGTGAGAGATGCCGCAGATAGGGCGGACATGATTACGGAAGCATATAAGAGCTTGAGGGAGAACAGAGTGAAGAATGAGGTGAGACGCAGCAATGGCAGACCAGTGGAGCCTGGGGAGGAAGAAATTACGAAAGACCCAGAAGAGTCTGGGGTGAGAAAAATTTTGATAAATGGGCGGATAAACGTAAGTACCCTAAAACTCAGAAGAGTAGGTCGCGCACTTCGTCTGAAAGTGAAGATGAAGGAGCTAAACGAGAGACAAATCATTATCCAGGAAATCAAGAGTCCAGTAAAGCCCCACAGAGTGCAAGTAGTATACCTGGCCCGAGGAACTCTCATGCGAGTGGACAGAGTCAGAACCACTCTGGTACATATAGAAGATACTTTTCCCAGGTGCGATGTTACAACTGTAACGGATTGGGTCACGTGATGCGAGATTGTCGGCAGGGCAAGAGAATTGTGACCCTGGCCATGTGTGACCCCCGAAGTAAATATACTAATGTGTTCCGAGACAAACCACAGATGGTGAACTTAGTGAACGAGAGGTATAGGCCGTTCATAAGTAAAGGTTGGATCAGTATAGGAGGCCAACCTGAGGTAGAAGTTGGTATCTTAAGAGATACCGGAGCTAATCAGAGCGTGATTGCGAGAAGCCTGATTGGGAATGATCGACATTAGCTGGCAGGAGGAAGATGAAAGTATATGGGTTATTGTCTGAGAGTGACATGCCCGTTTGTACTGTCCAGCTAAGGTCGGAATATGTGTCGGCGGAGGTGATGTTGGGAGTGTGCCCGACAACCTGTTCCAGGAGTCCAAATGATCCTGGGGAATGACTTGTGCGGGACAAAGGTGTTGCCAAGTCATAGCGGAGGACTGTGCCAGAGGAGTGCCCAGAGGACACGGCACGGGTGGGACACCTGAGAGTATGAACTGACTGACATCCGAGGAGATGAGTCAGAGAGCCGCCAGCCATTGAAAAACCTGGCTCGGTAGTGATGAGCAGAGGTAGCCGACGAGCGAAGACGCTGGAGAAGAGAGACAGTGTCNACACAGCCCGAAGCCAACGGAGAATGCTTTACAGCAACCAAGCGGTGTATACATGTACACTTGCCCCCACGAAGGATGTAACCTTAATCAAGACATAGGTATGACGTCGACCAAGCTGACGAGGCTTTTGACATGTCATCTTCAATCCGATGCCCCCAGGAATCACATGAGACAAGCCCATGACATCACCCTAACAAAAGAAATGTTGAACAAAAATCTGTATAATAGACAAAACCCAAGATGCAAAAGATTACAAATTCTTGAAGCATAAGAATAGAAAAACCTACCATGAACACGCAAATCACGGAGCTATTTACTCTACCCCACCATGAAGTAAGGACAAGACCAGAACATATAGATAGGACCAGGTTTAGATAGGAGCTGCCTCGTATGGGCCAATAAGCCTTCTGCAGTTACCTTTATTCTTATGTTCTTATGTGCTTCGTCCCCCACTTATCCCCTATGTATCCCCCTTGTTTTTACCTTTATTGTACTTGTCTTATCACTTGACCCCGTACGGGTATAATTCAACAAATTCTGTAATTTCTTTTCACTTGAGAATGAACCATGGAGGTTCGAAACGTTGTGCAAATTGTATAAATAAGTGTAATACATTCTATAGTAATTCACTTTTTCTTCACCTTGAAATAACAAAAATGAGTTTTGGAGAACTCCTCTTTCAGCTAAGCCCTGATGCTAGAAAAATAGTTAGAGGATAGAAGCCCTAAATCAGAAGATAGTAAAAACTGAATATGCGGTCATATTCAATGAGACATATTTAAAGAAAACCTGCTGCCAGTATATACCAATATATATATATATATATATATATATATATATATATATATATATATATATATATATATATATATATATATATGACAATGTCAGACCACGGAGGAAAATGAAACAGGAATTTCCTTAAGTACTTTCGTATATTAATACATCTTCAGAAGGAGTACTCCTTCTGAAGATGTATTAATACGAAAGTACTTAAGGAAATTCCTGTTTCATTTTCCTCCGTGGTCTGACATTGTCACATTTTTAATCACGTGTTTATTTTCGTGATATACACACACACATATATATATATATATATATATATATATATATATATTATATATATATATATATATAATATCTTATATATGTCGTACCTAGTAGCCAGAACGCACTTGTCAGCCTACTATGCAAGGCCCGATTTGCCTAATAGGCCAAGTTTTCATGAATTAATTGTTTTTCGACAACCTAACCTACCTAACCTAACCTAACCTAACTATTTCGGCTACCTAACCTAACCTATAAAAATAGGTTAGGTTAGGTTAGGTAGGGTTGGTTAGGTTCGGTCATATATCTACGTTAATTTTAACTCCAATAAAAAAATTTACCTCATACATAATGAAATGGGTAGCTTTATCATTTCTTAAAAAAAAAAATTAGAGAAAATATATTAATTCAGGAAAACTTGGCTTATTAAGCAAATCTGGACTTGCATAGTTGGGCAAAAAGTGAGTTCTGGCTACTAGGTACGACATATATATATATATATATATATATATATATATATATATATATATATATATATATATATATATATATATATATATATATATATGCGAACAAGCCTAAATGGTCCCCAGGACTATATGCGAATGAAAACTCACACCCAGAAGTGACTCGAACCCATACTCCCAGGAGCAACGCAACTGGTATGTACAAGACGCCTTAAACCACTTGACCATCACGACCGGACAAAATGAGGTGATAGCCGAAGCTATTTGAACCACCTCACCGCCGGCACTCGGATGGTTATCTTGGGCATAGCATTTTACCAAATCAACTCATTCTTTGGGGCACACGTGAGGAACACAAATGCGAACAAGCCTGAATGGTCCCCAGGACTATATGCGAATGAAAACTCACACCCCAGAAGTGACTCGAACCCATACTCCCAGGAGCAACGCAACTGGTATGTACAAGACGCCTTAAACCACTTGACCATCAAGGTTATAGCTCCTGGGAGTATGGGTTCGAGTCACTTCTGGGGTGTGAGTTTTCATTCGCATATAGTCCTGGGGACCATTCAGGCTTGTTCGCATTTGTGTTCCTCACTTGTGCCCCAAAGAATGAGGTGATTTGGTAAAATGCTATGCCCAAGATAACCATCCGAGTGCCGGCGGTGAGGTGGTTCAAATAGCTTCGGCTATCACCTCATTTTGTCCGGTCGTGATGGTCAAGTGGTTTAAGGCGTCTTGTACATACCAGTTGCGTTGCTCCTGGGAGTATGGGTTCGAGTCACTTCTGGGGTGTGAGTTTTCATTCGCATATAGTCCTGGGGACCATTCAGGCTTGTTCGCATTTGTGTTCCTCACGTATGCCCCAAAGAATGAGGTGATTTGGTAAAATGCTATGCCCAACATAACCATCTGAGTGCCGGCGGTGAGGTGGTTCAAATAGCTTCGGCTATCACCTCATTTTGTCCGGTCGTGATGGTCAAGTGGTTTAAGGCGTCTTGTACATACCAGTTGCGTTGCTCCTGGGAGTATGGGTTCGAGTCACTTCTGGGGTGTGAGTTTTCATTCGCATATAGTCCTGGGGACCATTCAGGCTTGTTCGCATTTGTGTTCCTCACGTGTGCCCCAAAGAATGAGGTGATTTGGTAAAATGCTATGCCCAAGATAACCATCCGATTGCCGGCGGTGAGGTGGTTCAAATAGCTTCGGCTATCACCTCATTTTGTCCGGTCGTGATGGTCAAGTGGTTTAAGGCGTCTTGTACATACCAGTTGCGTTGCTCCTGGGAGTATGGGTTCGAGTCACTTCTGGGGTGTGAGTTTTCATTCATATATATATATATATATATATATATATATATATATATATATATATATATATATATATATATATATAATATACAATGGGGCCTCGATTTACGATGCTAATCCGTTTCCAGAGACGGATCGGAAGTAGAAGCAAATTTTCTCCTAAGAAATAAAGGGATTTGAATTAATCCGTTCCCCACCCTCCAAACTATTAACATAAAAATAAATTTTATACTGAATACAATGTTTTTTTCTAACTACAATACAGTACCAAAGTTACTCTTACCTTTATGGAAGGCTCTTGATGGCGTATGGAAGATGGTGATGGGGGAGGAAGAGAGTTGTTACTGTGTGGAAGGGGAGTCCCCCTTCCATTATGTCTGCCCGAAACGCTGCGCGTACTAGTGGCTTTACAAGACTGTAATTACCATTTTATGTATCCACACATTCCCAATGTACCTTCTTGTATATGCATAAATAAATAAATAAATAAATAAATTATCAAATCAGGCAGTGATGTTTTCTCTGGGGTACTCTCTCTCCTACATTTTGCCTGAATACCACTAGGACCTGGTTGTGGTTCAGTGCTTGTTTGTCTCACTACAAATTTGTCAAGATACATTTGTTTTTCCATTCGTTTTAACATTTGTCTGTAATGATGCATCACTTTAGCACCCATAAGTTCACCTACCTGCACACCATCTTCATATTTACGAATGATCTCTTGTTTCTGCTCTATGGTCATTCTTACATGGGATCTCATATGTTGAGCCTTACCACTGACCTTCCTGGGACTCATGGCGTATAATATAATAATTACTTTAATGTTCAAAATGCAAAAAATCACCACAAAAGCGGAATTTCTTATAGGCGCAATCGTCACTAAGCGAGTAGCTGTAGTAAACCGAGGCAGGTCGGACTGCGTGACCGGGAACCACACGCTCGGCCGACCCGAACGTGTACCAACAAATATCGGATGTCGACGACACCATCGGATGTTGAGTCGCATTTTTCGATGAAATTTATATCGTAACTCGAAATTATCGTAAGTAGGGGCAATCGTATGTCGAGGTGCCACTGTATATATATTTATTAAATATGACCGAAAAAGTGAGATTAACCCTTAAAGTATGCATCACGTCATATGACGTGCTAGGCGTTTTACCAGTCGACTGCGCTTCACGTCATATGACGTGTATGTGTACCGCGCACGATTTGAATGTCCCGCCGGGTAGCTGGGGTTCCCATACGCTGCCCACGGGCTATAGTAAACAGCGGCCATTTTGAAAAAAATTCCCGCTCACGAACCGAAGGCGTGGGAGGCCTCAGTTTAGCGAGAGTCACCATGGCGAGCGCACGGTCAAACACCTCACGGGCACGCACCACTCAATCCCTCACCCCAGAGCAAATAGCCCACGAATTATTTTCGGAAGGTGAGGAAAGTGTGTTTGATGATTCAGACAATGACGAGGATTATACACAGTTGTCGGGTGATAGTAGCAGCAGCATTGAGAGTGAGAATTCTCGCCATGCCAAGGCGAGGCCTCTACGCTCACCCATGCCTCCTCGCCCAGTTTCTACCCCAATTATACCACGACCTCACAGTTCCTGTGGATATTATCTGTTTGAGGGTGACGAGTCAGAGGGAGGTGACTCCTTTTCTGGGTTTAGTGACTCAGATCACAGATTTATTGAGCCTGTGGCTGGTACCAGTGGTGTAACTGGGCGAGAAATTGTCGCGTCAGCAGCATCTCGCCCAGCCAAGCGCTACCGCATGGCACCACATGAGGGACCAAGACCCTCGTGTTCACGTGCATCCACCTCACGTGCATCCACCTCACGTGCATCCACCTCACGTGCACCCACCTCACGTGCATCCACCTCACGTGCACCCGCCTCACCTGCATCCACCTCACGTGCATCCACCTCACCAGAACCCACCTTACGTGCACCCACCTCACCAGAACCCACCTCACCAGAACCCACCTTACGTGCACCCACTTCACGTGCACGTAGCCGCCGTGCTTGTCGCAGACGGTATTCAGCTCCTGGTCGCCGGTATGCATCGCTTACTCGCTGTCTTTCGTCTGCATCTCGCAGGACGCCTGGTGTACTTGAGTGGAGTGATGGTGACGATTTTATTCCAAATATTCCTTACTTTGACGATAAAGATGCAGGGATTACAAACCTTTTCCCTAATCAAGGTGAGGACATGGCTGAGATGGAATATTTTACAGCATTCTATGATGAACCACTCATGGAATACATTGTACACCAAACGAACCTGCATGCTGCTTACCTGATTGAGAGGGAAATCTCAGAATTTTCCCGACTGCAGCGTTGGAAAAATACCACAGTTGCGAAAATGTACGTGTTTTTGGCACTCTGTTTGTTGATGAAGCACTGTCACAAACATGCAATTAATGACTATTGGAGCAAGGACCATACAGTGCCAACACCTTTATTCAGTAAATATATGTCACGAGACAGGTTTCAGATACTCCTCAGGTGTCTACATTTTGGAAGTGTTCAGGACCGAACAGCTGATGATAGACTGTGGCGAGTGAGGCACTACATGAACGATGTTATTGGAAAATTCAGAGACTTTTACGTACCAGCACAGAAGCTGGTGGTTGATGAATCTCGTACTTTTCAAGGGACGTGTTCCATTCAAACAGTACATTCCCTCAAAACGAAACCGCTTTGGCCTGAAATTTTTTGTTCTTTGTGATTGTGAGACAGGATACGTCTTACACATGATTCTGTACTCGGCTAGTGATGTAGACATTCCCGGTAACGACGAACACGGATTCTCGGGGAGTGTAGTGAAGACCATCATGGCTCCGTGGATGAACAAGGGACACATTTTATACACGGATAATTACTATACAAGTCCCTTGCTAGCTCGGTTCTTGCTAGAAAATAGAACCGGATTGGTTGGTACAGTAAAGCCACAACGAAGGGAAATGCCTGTGTTTGACACCGACATTGCAGTTGGTGAGTGTCAGAGAAGGAAAAGTGATAACATTCTGTCAGTTCGGTGGAAAGACAAACGAGAGGTGAACTTGTTGACAACAATTCATGATGGAACAATGGTGAACAGTGGGAAAGTGAGCCATAAAACAAACGCACCACTATATAAGCCAGACTGTGTTTTAGACTATAATATCAACATGCGGTTGATTGATAAATCAGACATGATGATTGGCACTGCAGAGTGTGTGCGGAAGACATGTAGGTGGACGAAAAAAGTGTTCTTCCATCTTGTGGACATGAGCATGCTGAACTGTTTCAACATGTACCTTGTGAGGACTCGACGTAAGCCCACTTTCCGTCACTTTGTATTTGATGCTGCAATACAGTTATTTGGAAAGTTTGCAAAAGATGTCCCAGGGATTCCGCGGCCCATCATAAACCCACTGTTGCAGCATGCTGGTACTCCACGCCTCGCTCACACTGAAGGCTTCCTAGCTCACAGAATCGAGTATTTGCCACCAGCTGGGAAGCGTGCAATAGGCCAACGTGATTGCTTGGTGTGTAAAACAACGACACGTAGAGACCAGAAACGGAAGCTTGTACAAACATGGTGTGAAACGTGTGGTATCCCATTATGTGCTGTCAAGTGCTTCAATGACTACCAGTCTAGAAAACTTCTAAGTGTGCTGCAAAGTGTGTACAGCGTGTGCGAGTGTGTAAATATGTAAACATATAAGCAGTTAGCGTGTGCGTGTGTGTAAATATCTAAAAATATAAGCAGAACATACAATATAATAGACTGTAATGACATATTATATTGCCGTAATTGAAAACAGATGTGTGCGCCTGTGTATACTCAAATATGCAACAATTATTGATACAAATATGTTCAAACATTATTTGAAACAAATTTAGTGCAAAATAAATGGATAAAATGCGCCTAGACATTGTAAATAAATAGCGCGAAAATATATTTGTGGCAACTCTGGCTGTTGCGGGACGCCGCTCAACGCCTCTCGGGCGTGTACTGCATGAGCGAAATGCAGAGTGTGACATCACCGCTCAACTTGCCGGCTCTATTGCAACAAAAGTAAGTACAATAGAATTTTTTTTTTTATTTTTCCCGTGATCAGTGAACGAAACTTAACAGATTAGAATTTTTTTTTTTTCAAAATGACATGCGCCTGTGCAGATGGCAGGATATTCGACCCCGAGCATGTTAAGGGTTAATAATTCTAACACGAATTTTCTCTATTTTCCTATGTTTCTTTTTACTGGTGACGGTAAATGAAAAATCAATTCTCCAAAATTCATTTTTATTTCTTGTCTGACGCGACACTTAGCGCGTTTCGTAAAACTTATTACATTTTCAAAGACTTTAGTTTATCCACACACAACTTATGACTGAACTTATGACAACAAACTGAACTGAACTGAAACAACATTGCTCTTATAGCTGCATTTGGGTGAGGTGATGATATACAATACGGGGTACAGAATAGTGGGGTACAAAACAATGGTGAGGTGATGATATACAATACGGGGTACAGAATAGTGGGGTACAAAACAATGGTGAGGTGATGATATACAATACGGGGTACAGAATAGTGGGGCACAAAACAATGGGTATAGATGGAAGTTGGGTAAAGATAGAACTGCAGAAGGCCTATTGGCCCATATTTCTTGATGTTTCTATATGGAGCGGAGTCTTGAAGTGGGTAGAATATAGTTGTGCGTTAATTGGCTGTTGATTGCTGGTGTTGACTTCTTGATGTGTAGTGCCTCGCAGATGTCAAGCCGCCTGCTGTCGCTGTATCTATCAATGATTTCTGTGTTGTTTGTTAAGATTTCTCTGGTGATGGTTTGGTTGGGGAAGAGAATATATGTTCCTTAACCCTTAAAGTGCGCATCACTTCATATGAAGTGCTAGGCGTTTTTACCAGTCGACTGCGCTTCACTTCATATGAAGTGTTGGAGCACTACGCAAGATTTAAACGGCCCGCAGATACACGGGGTTCACCACACCTTCATCAGGGCTCTTGTAAACAGACGCCATTTTAAAAAAAAAATCGTGGGCCAAACTCCCGGGTGTTAGGGGCCTCAGTATCGCGTAAGCTACCAAGCCTGACGCACGCAGCATGAGCTCACAGCACTGCTGTTCAGCTTGTGACCACAGCATCGCCTAATAATGCATAATATACTTGTTCATGCTATTATGTAGCGATATTATTACAGAAGACCCCTGACTGTGATAAAAGTGACCAGAGTTCTGATAATAGCAGGATTGCGATGATATTTGGCGCTGTGCTCCATGGAGGGAGGAGTAATGCTGTGGGAGGGAGGGTGGTGGCGATGTTTTCTGACTGTGTGGCCACCTTTTATTGACTGCACTCAGCATACCAGCTTAGTGGTTCGCTATAGTGAACACAAATGTAGATACTTATATATAACGTGTGTATAGAGGGTATAAACAGCAAGAGAAGGTTTGGAGCCGCCATTTTGGTGAGGGCGGTGGCGTCGTCTGCACGACGCCACCGTGCAGTGACGGTGTTGTTTACTGGTTACCACGATAGTCTTTGGGCACCATACCAGTTTATTTGTACAAGTATGGTGAATAAAACAGGTAGATATTATTTATAATGTGTGTATATAGCGTAATAACACCACACAGTATTGTGGGAGGAGAAATATTAGTGCGTCTGGCCTTGAGGGAGGCAGCCATCAGCTGACTGTGTTAGGTCCTATGTCTTGTGACTTTACTCACCATACAAGCTTAGATGTACAGTTATGGTGAACAAAACATGTAGATACTTATATAAACGTCTGTATATAGTGAATTATAGCAAAAACAGTATTGTGGGAGGAGAATGTGGGCGAGTCAGATGACTGGAGGGGGAGGGCGGAGTGGATGGCTGGTACACGGCGGTCACTCCTCGTTACTTTTGACTCATAATAGTACTTAGTGGTTCTTATAGTGAACAAAACATGCAGATATTCTATATACCTGTGCTTATAGTTAATACCAACAAAGTATTTGTTCACTGATTGAACATAACTGAATCAACAATATGCACACCATAGTTTTGAGTACAGTATCCACTCAATTTAACGGCCTATATGGGGCTGTACCCTAGTCGTTATTTCCGGAGTTCCGTTATTTCCGAAGTTAGGTCGGGTCGGGTAATTTTTCAAGTAACATTCATGTAGGATATATTTATACTGTATAACTAAAATTAAATAAAGTTCATTGTGTAATTGCATTGCAGTTTAGTGCCACGCGACGATTAAGCCAGCTGTTGGCTGCTGCATGGATGATATGTGACACGGTCTGATCAAGTCCAGATGGGTGGAAAAAAATGATTCATTCCTTGTATTGCAAAATATTTCATGTATCAATCAGTGTTTGTTAATATTCTCAATAAATTTTAGAGATGTGTTTTGATTTAACCTGAACAGTGAGGTAATGTATTTTTAATGTTATGACACAGCGCATGGCGGCCAGGCCATAACAATGGCGATCGAGCCTTGTCACTGAGAGCTAGCCAAGAGAATATTTTGAGCTACCTTTTCTTTGCTAACGATAGAAATACATTTGCAGAGACTAATATGTAGCTTTTGTTGAAAAAAAAATTAATATCTTGTAATACTATAATAAAATTGGTAAATTGACTACTTTTATTGAAGCTGAAGATTACGAAGCTTTGAAGATTACGTCATCCTCTGCAGCGCTGTTTTATATTCTTTATATTGCATACAGGGTACATACAGTATGCACACTTATTTCAGGCATTC
>WNGS01146820.1:0-10034 GCA_020271785.1 Procambarus virginalis | reverse complement strand
GATCGTGACATTATTTTATCTATATGCTTACTGATATTGATCCTGATCGAAATCTTCTGTCCCATATCCACACAAATCAGCACATTGATCATCATTATTGCAGGTATTACACAGCAAATCTTGCAAAAAACAAACTCCTAAATAGCACCTGCTTATCAGTTTACAACCAAATTAGGTCACTTGGTAAACATTTTGATGATATAAATGCACTACTTACAGCACTAGGTACTAAATTATCATTCATCATTTTAACGGAAACTTGGCTAAGTAATGACTATACCCAACTCTACAATTTAGCTGGTTATAAAGCCATTCATAACTGCAGGCCTAATAAAAAGGAGGTGGCACAGCAATATATTACAAAGATACCTTCATTTGCAATAGTGTTATTAGTGATAGAGACGACTATTGTGAATATACCTTTGCCAAGTTCTCCAGTAAATCCCTTAAATCCTCCCTGACTATCGGTGCCATCTATAGATTTCCTAATACCAACATAGCTTCATTCTCAGACAACGTAAGGAATCTTATCATAAATAACAATCTCAACAAAAATCACATCATTCTGGGAGGTGATTTCAATATTGACCTGGGTCTTCAAAACAACCCTCAAGTTGACTATTTCCGTAACAGCATGCACTCCTGTATGCTAATCCCCACAATCACCAAGCCCACCCGAGTCACTCAAACATCTGCCACTACCTGGATCACTATGGACTAATATAACAGCTCCCCTTACATCTGGGGTAATTTATGACAGAACAACTGACCACTATCCTACCTTCCTCATAGCAAACATGGACACAACACCACCAAACCAAGAAACTCTCATTCAGGCTACACAGTGAATCAGCTTTAGGCAATCTCTCTAATGCACTTCACAATATTAACTGGGAATCTGAATTTAATAATACACAGGATATAAACTCATTAACTAACCTCTTTCTCTCCAAAACTCTAAGCCTCTACAACACTCACTGTCCCCTCCTTACCAAACAAGTAACTGATAAAAGAAAAAATAACCCGTGGCTCACAAGTGGCATAATTAAATCAATCAACAAAAACATGAATATGAAAAGAAATTTAGGATTGGCCTAGTTACAAAGGAAGTAGTTAAAAGGTACTCATCAGTGCTTACCAGTATCATAAGAAAAGCTAAACTTTCATATTATGAGACTAGATTCAAAGAAGCAAAAGGCAACATGAAAAGCACATGGAATACCATCTCTAATATCCTAGGAACTAAACAACACTCCCACAACCAGATAACACTCTCTAAGGATGGCCTTACACCGTCATCTGATTTAGAAATGGCGAATGAATTTAATAGCTTCTTTTCATCGATTGGTGCTAACCTTGCAGTAAAATCCCACAGACTCAGACACATATCAACACATATCTCTCAGGCAGCTATCCAAACTCTCTTCTCCTTTCACCAGTCAGCCCGACAGATGTTGTGTCCATCATACACTCACTAAAAACCAAAGCTGGGAACATCAGTGAAATCCCATCCATTGTATACAAGAGCGCCTCCCATGCCCTTGCGCCACCTATAGCTCTGCTGTTCAACAAATCCCTTGAGTGTCATACCTTCCCTGATATCCTTAAAAAAGCAAGAGTAACGCCAGTTCATAAAGGAGGTAATCCGGCAGACATAAACAATATAGACCAATATCAAACCTACCCATACTATCAAAAATATTTGAAAAAATTATCTACAAACAGCTCTACTCCTATCTCGTAAAATTCGACATTCTTAGCCCCTGTCAGTTTGGCTTCCGCTCCCAAAGAGTACCAACGATGCAATTATTAGTCTCCTTGATATAATTTACTCAGCCCTTGACAAAAATGAGTTTCCGATTGGACTCTTCATTGACCTGAGAAAGGCCTTTGATACTGTTAATCACAATTACCTCTTATGTAAACTCCATCATTATGGAATCCGAGGCCATGCACTGGACTATATCCAATCCTATCTTAGTGATAGACACCAATGTGTAGCCATCAATAATATAACCTCTCCCACTCTACCAATAACCGTTGGAGTGCCACAGGGCAGCATCTTGGGACCTCTTCTATTTCTTATATACATCAATGATCTGCCTAATGTCTCTAACATTCTGAAACCTATTTTGTTTGCTGATGATACTACCCTCATCTACTCTAACCCCAACCCACATACACTAAATAATGTTGTTAATAATGAACTAAAAAAGTCCACTTATGGATGTCAACCAACAAACTAACACTTAACATAGAAAAGACCTACTACATCTTATTTGGAAGCAAATCTACAAATGCAATTCAGCTTCAGATAGACAATGTAAACATTAGCATAAAAATGATGGAAAGTTTCTTGGCCTATTCCTAGACAAGAGACTCAACTTCAGTACCCACATACAACACATAACTAAGAAAGTCTCTAAAACAGTTGGTATACTCTCCAAAATCAGATATTATGTACCTAACTCTGCTCTCATCTCTCTATATTATGCACTAATCTATCCCTATCTTAACTATGGTATCTGTGCATGGGGTTCAACCACTGCAAACCACCTCAAGTCCATCATCACCCAGCAAAAATCTGCTATCAGAATAATATCAAATTCTGCTTTCAGACAACACTCAGCCCCCTTGTTTAACTCCCTAAACATGCTAAACATAATCTCACTCCACAAATTCTCTTGTGTCAACTACATTTACAAAACCCTGTTCTTAAATGCAAATCCTGCTCTGAAACTCTCCTGGACAGATGTAATAGGACCCATTATCACCACACCAGAAATAAATATCTCTTTGATATCCCCAGAGTTAAACTTAATCTGTGTAAACACTATGCAAATAAAGGGACCCAGTTATGGAACTCACTCCCTATTGAATTGAAAAGCTGTCCAACTTTTACATCATTCAAAAACAATACTAAAAAGTACCTAATTTCATCTTCATAGTTTTTTACCTTTTGCCTTAAAATTGCACTGTATCTATTGCTACCCAATCTCCCAACCTTTATGTACCCAATTTGAACATCTTTACCATTGTGATCATTGCTGTCTTCTTATATGTGCTGTCAATCTGCTGTATGGTGTCTATTAATCTTGTTTAAATTACCAATCAAGCTGTCAATGTAATCAATCAGAGCTTTAATATAACCAATGTGCTTTAATATACTTACTAAGCTCTCTCATCTCATTTTTCTCTTGCAATGTATTTGTTATCATTTATTAATTCTGATAGAAATTACCTACTTAAATTATCTGTTAGATTAAGGACCTGCCCGAAACGCTGCGCGTACTAGTGGCTTTACAAGATTGTAAATACTGTACTATTCAATGTATTCTCACAAACCCAATGTACCTTCTTGTATATATATAAATAAATAAATAAATAAATAAAATAAATAAATATATGTAGGATTCAAGTGATGAGTTTACATGAATTTACTTCTAAATACATGGATGTGAATACTAAGAAAAACTGTTCGCGACTTTTGTTAGACCTAAGCTGGAATATGTAGCGGTTGTATAGTGCCAGAGGCCTGACGATTGAGTGGAAGCGCCGGAATTCGAAGTGCTAGGTCCAGGTTCGATTCCCGGCAGAGGCGGAAAACAAATGGTCACAGTTTCTTTACCCTGATGCCCGTGTTCACCTAACAGTAAATAGGTACCTGGGAGAACAACAAAAAGGAGGCCTGGTCGAGGACGGGCCGCGGGGGACGCTGAGCCACGAAATCATCTCAAGATAACTTGCCATATCTTGAGAAGTTGGAAATGATGCAAAGACATGCAACTAAATGGCTCCCAGAACTTAAGGACAAGAGCTACAAGGAGAGGTTAGAGGCATTAAATATGAAAAAACTAGATGATAGAAGAAAAAGAGGCGATATGATCACAACGTACAAAATAGCAACGGGAATCGATCAAATTAACAGGGAAGAATTCCAGAGACCTGGAACTTCAAGAACAAGAGGTCATTGATTTAAACTAACTAAACAAAGCTGGGACTACCCACCACCTAGTTTCGAGCCTTCATCTCGGCTCCTACGAGATTTCTCATTGGTGCACTCACGTTAGTGTGATTACTCTGTGTAGTGAAAGAGTTGCATCAGAGGTAGAACATGCCTGGACGACAGAGCCAGAGTGCACAGGGGGATTGTGTGAAAATTCTGTTCCGGCTTCAGTAGAAGTCCCAGGAAACCCTCGTGTCTTCAGTAGAACTCCAGGTTGCAATTCTTATACCATGTCGTGGACTAATTGTCTGGGGTGTGTGCATGGAACTACCAACCGCATGGGTTCGAACCTCATCACGGCTCCTACGGAATTTATCTATACTGACGTTATAGCAGTTAGGTGGTACGTCACACGAATACAATATTTTGACTTTCAATAGTAAAGATTCTTTCAAGAAAAAGTCTATAATTAATAAATACTATGCGTAAATGATGCACCAGTCTTACCTGGAGTGTATGTACAGTGTAAGTACCTGAGGCAGGTATGAAGGAGAGCTGGTGGTGTAGTAGGTGGTCTTTACTGCGTCTTCTGCGTCACGGGGAGATAAGAGACAGCTCTCTCAAGCTGCAGATGTTGTGTTCCCTTCTCTTCCCCGCCTCTTATCATGCTTCTTCTTCAAGAAGAACACACCCAACTCCCACACTGAAATGGAAGACAAAGATGTACGGGTACATTTACGTTTTAGCATGGGATATAAAGGTGGTGTGTTATGTCTTCAGAGTGGCATGGGAGGAAAAGATTGTGATAAGTATCTATACATTTGCATGGGAGTTAAAGGTGACATTATTCCTCAACCTCTAATGGAAGAGAATGAAAGTATAATAGTCGGACAACACCTCCTCTGAGCACTACTGTAATGGGTGGACAACACCTCCTCTGTACACTACTGTAATGGGTGGACTACACCCCTCTGTACACTACTGTAATGGGTGGACTACACCCCTCTGTACACTACTGTAATGGGTGGACTACACCCTCTGAACACTACTGTAATGGGTGGACAACACCTCCTCTGTACACTACTGTAATGGGTGGACTACACCCCTCTGTACACAGCTGTAATGGGTGGACTACACCCCTCTGAGCACTACTGTAATGGGTGGACTACACCCCTCTGAGCACTACTGTAATGGGTGGACTACACTCCTCTGTACACTACTGTAATGGGTGGACTACACTCCTCTGTACACTACTGTAATGGGTGGACTACACCCCTCTGTACACTACTGTAATGGGTGGACTACACCCCTCTGTACACTACAGTAATGGGTGGACTACAACCCTCTGAACACTACTGTAATGGGTGGACTACACCCCTCTGTACACTACTGTAATGGGTGGACTACACTCCTCTGTACACTACTGTAATGGGTGGACTACACTCCTCTGAACACTACTGTAATGGGTGGACTACACCCCTCTGTACACTACTGTAATGGGTGGACTACACTCCTCTGTACACTACTGTAATGGGTGGACTACAACCCTCTGAACACTACAGTAATGGGTGGACTACAACCCTCTGTACACTACAGTAATGCGTGGACTACACTCCTCTGTACACTACTGTAATGGGTGGACTACACTCCTCTGTACACTACTGTAATGGGTGGACTACACTCCTCTGTACACTACAGTAATGGGTGGACTACAACCCTCTGTACACTACAGTAATGGGTGGACTACAACCCTCTGTACACTACTGTAATGGGTGGACTACAACCCTCTGTATACTACAGTAATGGGTGGACTACACTCCTCTGTACACTACTGTAATGGGTGGACTACACCCCTCTGTACACTACTGTAATGGGTGGACTACACTCCTCTGAACACTACTGTAATGGGCGGACTACACTCCTCTGAGCACTACAGTAATGGGTGGACTACACCCCTCTGTACACTACTGTAATGGGTGGACTACACTCCTCTGAGCACTACAGTAATGGGTGGACTACACTCCTCTGAGCACTACAGTAATGGGCGGACTACACCCCTCCGAACACTACTGTAATGGGTGGACTACACTCCTCTGTACACTACTGTAATGGGTGGACTACACCCCTCTGTACACTACTGTAATGGGCGGACTACACCCCTCTGATCACTACTGTAATGGGTGGACTACACTCCTCTGAGCACTACAGTAATGGGTGGACTACACCCCTCCGAACACTACTGTAATGGGTGGACTACAACCCTCTGTGCACTACTGTAATGGGTGGACTACACCCCTCTGAACACTACTGTAATGGGCGGACTACACCCCTCTGTACACTACTGTAATGGGTGGACTACAACCCTCTGTGCACTACTGTAATGGGTGGACTACACCCCTCTGAACACTACTGTAATGGGTGGACTACACCCCTCTGTACACTACTGTAATGGGTGGACTACAACCCTCCGAGCACTACAGTAATGGGCGGACTACAACCCTCTGTACACTACAGTAATGGGTGGACTACAACCCTCTGTACACTACTGTAATGGGTGGACTACAACCCTCTGTACACTACAGTAATGGGTGGACTACACTCCTCTGTACACTACTGTAATGGGTGGACTACACCCCTCTGTACACTACTGTAATGGGTGGACTACACTCCTCTGAACACTACTGTAATGGGTGGACTACACTCCTCTGAGCACTACAGTAATGGGTGGACTACACCCCTCTGTACACTACTGTAATGGGTGGACTACACTCCTCTGAGCACTACAGTAATGGGTGGACTACACTCCTCTGAGCACTACAGTAATGGGTGGACTACACCCCTCTGAACACTACTGTAATGGGTGGACTACACTCCTCTGTACACTACTGTAATGGGTGGACTACACCCCTCTGTACACTACTGTAATGGGCGGACTACACCCCTCTGATCACTACTGTAATGGGTGGACTACACTCCTCTGAGCACTACAGTAATGGGTGGACTACACCCCTCTGAACACTACTGTAATGGGTGGACTACAACCCTCTGTGCACTACTGTAATGGGTGGACTACACCCCTCTGAACACTACTGTAATGGGCGGACTACACCCCTCTGTACACTACTGTAATGGGTGGACTACAACCCTCTGTGCACTACTGTAATGGGTGGACTACACCCCTCTGAACACTACTGTAATGGGTGGACTACACCCCTCTGTACACTACTGTAATGGGCTGACTACAACCCCCTGAACACTACAGTAATGGGCGGACTACACCCCTCTGAACACTACTGTAATGGGTGGACTACACCCCTCTGAACACTACTGTAATGGGTGGACTACACCCCTCTGTACACTACTGTAATGGGTGGACTACACCCCTCTGTACACTACTGTAATGGGTGGACTACACCCCTCTGAACACTACTGTAATGGGTGGACTACACCCCTCTGAACACTACTGTAATGGGTGGACTACACCCCTCTGAACACTACTGTAATGGGTGGACTACACCCCTCTGAACACTACTGTAATGGGTGGACTACACCCTCTGTACACTACTGTAATGGGTGGACTACACCCTCTGAAACTACTGTAATGGTGGACTACACCCCTCTGTACACTACTGTAATGGGGTGACTACACCCTCTGTACACTACTGTAATGGGTGGACTACACCCCTCTGTACACTACTGTAATGGGTGGACTACACCCCTCTGAACACTACTGTAATGGGTGGACTACACCCTCTGAACACTACAGTAATGGGTGGACTACACCCCTCTGAACACTACTGTAATGGGTGGACTACACCCCTCTGAACACTACTGTAATGGGTGGACTACACTCCTCTGAACACTACTGTAATGGGTGGACTACAACCCTCTGTACACTACTGTAATGGGTGGACTACACCCCTCTGTACACTACTGTAATGGGTGGACTACACCCTCTGTACACTACTGTAATGGGGGACTACACCCTCTGTACATACTGTAATGGGTGGACTACACCCCTCTGAACACTACTGTAATGGGTGGACTACACCCTCTGAACACTACTGTAATGGGTGGACTACACCCCTCTGAACACTACAGTAATGGTGGACTACACCCTCTGAACACTACAGTAATGGGTGGACTACACCCTCTGAACACTACTGTAATGGGTGGACTACACCCCTCTGACACTACTGTAATGGGTGGACTACACCCTCTGTACACTACTGTAATGGGTGGACTACACCCCTCTGAACACTACAGTAATGGGTGGACTACACCCTCTGAACACTACTGTAATGGGTGGACTACACCCCTGAACACTACTGTAATGGGTGGACTACACCCCTCTGAACACTACAGTAATGGGTGGACTACACCCCTCTGAACACTACTGTAATGGGTGGACTACACCCCTCTGTACACTACTGTAATGGGTGGACTACCCCTCTGAACACTACAGTAAGGGTGGACTACAACCCTCTGTACACTACTGTAATGGGTGGACTACACCCCTCTGAACACTACAGTAATGGGTGGACTACACCCCTCTGAACACTACTGTAATGGGTGGACTACACCCTCTGTACACTACTGTAATGGGTGGACTACACCCCTCTGAACACTACTGTAATGGGTGGACTACACCCCTCTGAACACTACTGTAATGGGTGGACTACACCCCTCTGACACTACTGTAATGGGTGGACTACACCCCTCTGTACACTACTGTAATGGGTGGACTACACCCCTCTGAGCACTACTGTAATGGGTGGACTACACCCTCTGAACACTACTGTAATGGGTGGACTACACCCCTCTGAACACTACTGTAATGGGTGGACTACACCCCTCTGACACTACTGTAATGGGGGGACTACCCCCTCTGTACACTACTGTAATGGGTGGACTACACCCCTCTGACACTACTGTAATGGTGGACTACACCCCTCTGAACACTACTGTAATGGGTGGACTACACCCCTCTGTACACTACTGTAATGGGTGGACTACACCCCTCTGAACACTACTGTAATGGGTGGACTACACCCTCTGTACACTACTGTAATGGGTGGACTACACCCCTCTGAACACTACTGTAATGGGTGGACTACACCCCTCTGAGCACTACAGTAATGGGTGGACTACACCCTCTGTACACTACTGTAATGGGTGGACTACACTCCTCTGAGCACTACTGTAATGGGTGGACTACACCCCTCTGAACACTACTGTAATGGGTGGACTACACCCCTCTGAACACTACTGTAATGGGTGGACTACACCCTCTGAACTACTGTAATGGGTGACTACAACCCTCTGTACACTACTGTAATGGGTGGACTACACCCTCTGAGCACTACTGTAATGGGTGGACTACCCCCTCTGACACTACTGTAATGGGTGGACTACACCCCTCTGTACACTACTGTAATGGTGGACTACACCCCTCTGAACACTACTGTAATGGGTGGACTACACCCCTCTGAACACTACTGTAATGGGTGGACTACACCCCTCTGACACTACTGTAATGGGTGGACTACACCCCTCTGAACACTACAGTAATGGGTGGACTACACCCCTCTGTACACTACTGTAATGGGTGGACTACACCCTCTGAACACTACTGTAATGGTGGACTACACCCCTTAACACTACTGTAATGGGTGGACTACACCCCTCTGACACTACTGTAATGGGTGGACTACACCCCTCTGTACACTACTGTAATGGGTGGACTACACCCCTCTGAGCACTACTGTAATGGGTGGACTACACCCCTCTGACACTACTGTAATGGGTGGACTACACCCCTCTGCACTACAGTAATGGGTGGACTACACCCCTCTGAACACTACTGTAATGGGTGGACTACACCCCTCTGACACTACTGTAATGGGTGGACTACACCCCTCTGAACACTACTGTAATGGGTGGACTACACCCCTCTGTACACTACTGTAATGGGTGGACTACACCCCTCTGAACACTACTGTAATGGGTGGACTACACCCCTCTGTACACTACTGTAATGGGTGGACTACACCCCTCTGTACACTATTGTAATGGGTGGACTACACCC
>WNGS01146814.1:0-20005 GCA_020271785.1 Procambarus virginalis | reverse complement strand
TACGTGGGCCAGTCTTACACCTACTAATAAGGCAGTTAATTCCATTTGGGGTAGTGACCTCCTTTAATCGGGGCTACCCTTGCCTATAGATGTAAGCAAAAATGATTGTTGAGTATTAACTAGATAGGCTACTGAGCCATACGCTTTGCCTGAAGCATCGCAGAATACATGTAAATTGTAGGTGAATTTAGTCCTAAGGTATTTCGAGGAAACTGTAGAATACTAAGTTTGTTGTAATCAGGAATCAACTGCTGCCATTTTTCTTGGAGATCCTCCGGCAACGTTTCATCCCACCTCAAATTCCTTTGCCAGCACTCCTGCATAAGGAGTTTACCTTTACCCTTAATTAAGTATAGGACTGAGTAGGCCTAAAGGGTCAAATGGCTTGCTGACATGGGAGAGTAGTTTTCTCATGGTTAGAGGTGAATTTTGATCTCCACTGACTTGATATTCAATTTGTCTGTGGAAGTATTCCACTCCATACCTAAGACTTTCAATTTATGAGGTACCTTATAATCTGGGAATTCTTCCTCGATTATTGGTTGAGTTGTTTATTATTGGAGGCCCACGACTGTAGGGGCATGTTAGCTCCCAAAAGTTCACGATTAGCCTCATGGTAGATTTCCACTAGTTTATTCTCATCATTAGTGGTACCTTGAAAATTGTCAACATATAAATTGTTGCTAATCTCAGTCTTGTAGGGGCTATTAGACTTCTTGAGATGTGTATCCAGAGTAGCCTGGAGTAAGAATGGTGAAGATGTCGCTCCGAACAGTACTGAGGCAAATCTATAAGTAATGATTTTGCTATTAGGATCCTGTGGATCTTTCACCCATAGAAATTTAGTAAAATTACGATCCGTCTCTTGTAAGCCTACTCTTAAAAAGGCCTTACTAATGTCGGCCGTATAGGCAAAACACCAGAGCGAAATCGTAATAAGACATCTTGTAGTCTTTGGGTTAGGCTAGGTCCAGTTTGTAGACAATCATTTAGTGACACGCTGTCTGCCTTTAATTTGGCACTACAATTAAATACAATCCTGATTGGTGTTGTAACTGAATCTTTCAGGACAGCATGATGTGGCAAATAATGGCCTGTCTTATGGTTGTCTTCTTCAACAACTTCTATAAATTTGTTAGCAAGTTGTTGCTGTATTAAAGCATGATACAGTTGCAATTTATCTGGTTGCTTCCGTAGCCTAGCTAATTGAGAATTTAATTGGGTTGAGGCCATGAAATAATTTACTGGAAGCTGTGGGTGGTTCAGCTTCCATGGGAGTCTCACCCAATATTGATTATCTTGGAAAATCACAGTATCAAGATATTGTTGATACGTCCATGTGTCATCTGGACTGGGTTGATCAGGGACTATGCCTAAGGTGTCCAAATCCCATAATTTATGAACAGGGGGATTGGACTCATCATCCTCGGTTTCGTCTCTGACATGTAGTGGTGACTGCTCTAGGCCTAGTCACGCAACTATTGAATTAGTTGGTTGATTACTAGTAGATTTAGAATGTTGTTGGATCAACACCGGTCCTGTGAGTAGTTTACCCCCAGCTGACAGTAACAAGTTTACACACCTCGTTGCCTGGTGCATCCAGTAATAAATCTATAATAAAAGTCAGCTCCAATAAGAATACCTACATCGTTGAGACAGTCTGTATTTATTTTATGATCTGCTAGCCTAATACCGCTGCGTTTAAGAAATTTGACTGTTTGAGCAAGACCTGTAACATGTAAATCTGAGGGGATCTTGTCAACGACTATGGCTTGAATTGGGCTGGTGCAGCCTCCTAAACGTACCAAGACTTTAACAACCTGGTAGTCACGAGGTCCACTATTGGTTAGGAATCCAGAGATATTCAAATTCACTCGAGCAATAGGCTTCAGTTTCAACTGATCAACTAGCTGTTGAGAAATAAAGGTTTTCTGCGAACCTTGGTCAAAGAGACCACGAGTGGAAATCCTAGATCCCTTATTGATTAGTTTAATTGAGCTGTTGGTAACGTAGTTGTGTTAGTCGACTCTGTTGCAAGTACACTTATGTCTTGATGCACTTTGCAATACTGTACAGAAGTAGAATTTGTAGTCTTCTTATGAGGATTGGTTGATCTTGATTGATCACTACCACACAAGGAATAATGGTGTCTACCCTTGTGGCACTTGTTGCACATACGTAAGGAGACAGTACAGCTATTGGGGTCATGAGGACCCGTGCACCTTGTGCATCTGTGTAATTCTTGCAAACGATGAATTCGGGTGTTATGGTCTGGATAAGTACTACACTTATAAGTAAGATGTTCATTATTGCAGAACAAACACTTCTTCACTGTAGGAGAAGTCGTAGGAGTGGTGCTCACTACGGGTTTATAGGGTTCACTGTGTATGTACCTACATTTCCAGATTTCCATTTCGGAGATGATTTATTGAGATCTGGTTTTACTACAGTAGTTGCAGTACGTTGGGGTTTATGATGAGAGTTAGTAGAGAAGTTTGAAACTCTTCCCATCTTGGTTGGCTCTTTGTCTTTCGACTAGGGTATGTAAACCTTCTGTAATTTCATTCATGGACAGAGAGGTTTTATTGTACATAGTACACAATTTATCTAAAGTCTCTCTCGGTAATTTGCGCCTTACAACTACCTTTGTCATCCATTCAGCAGTCTGAATTTGGACTTTAAGGCTTAAGGCCTTGAGTAAAGACTCTAGCTCTAGTCTGAAAGTTTGGAGAGAATCTGTAGAATTATTAGCAGATGGTAAATCCAGCAATTTTTGGACTAAGATAGTAAGTTCTTTCCTTGTTATCGTAGTTGCTCTTAAGCAATTGAACAGCTAGGTCGTAACCATCACTGGTCAGTGTTATGTTAGATATTACCTTCAAGGCTTCATTTCGTAACAAGCCTTGTAAATAAGTGAACTTAGTTGTTTGAGGGATGTTAGTTTTAGAGTCTACTGCATCCACGAATTTACTCCAGAAATCATCCCAACTCTCATTCTCGTTACCAGAGAATGTGGGGTATATTGATCTGAGGTAATTTGACATCAGGATCTGGATGTGCAGTAGAGGCTGTTATTAATTTGTTTTTAGCAATTGCCTTTTGAAGGGTTGAAGTTTAGCCTGTACATCATCTTCGTACTGGGCTAAATCATTTACAATGTCCTCAAGTTCAGTTTCACCTATTGAGGTTTGGTAAAGTTCTGTCAAGTACAGATTCATATGCTGTTTAATATGCTCGAATTTGCTTTCAGCAACTTGAAGTAAGTCCTCTAATTCAATATAGTCAACAGGTGACTGTTGTGACAGATTTTGACACTTGGTAATCTGTCGGGTCAAGTGACCTTTTAGACCGGTAAGGGTCCTTTTCATTTTGTCAGCCGTTTCCATCTTGCTGGGTAAGACTGGTCTGATAGTAAATAGTTGTTACTGATGTAACTGGGATATTGGCTCATTCAATGGAGCTCAATACTAATATAATAGCCTAATGTATTGAATAGACTATAATACCTCGTTTAGAGGTTAATTTGCCTACCTAACAATAGATAGCTAATATTTTTGAGTAGTATTCGAATGCCACTATTGGATTTTCGTCCGGTTAGCTCATCAATTATCACCATTCGATCCAACAGTGAACATTCGGCAGTACTCAAAAAAAATACACGAATAATATGTTAAAAGCACAAAAAGATTTTTGTGATCCCACCCAAATCAGGGTCAGCACAATCTAAATAATATGTATGTACACCAGTACTGTCTAGTACAGTACTCGTAAATAATTCCTACCTAGGAATGACTAAATGATTTAGGCTGCATTTGTACAAACATTAGTACAATTACAGTCTAAATATCCTACCTCATCAAAGGTTGGCATATATGCAATGGTGCAGTAATGTAGATATATGGTGCTATGTATTGGGGATTTTTTGTTTTGAGATATATGTTTGTGCTTAGAAACACAAGTGAAATTTTATAAATATATAACACTAAGGTTACTTTATGCATAAGTATTAATAGAAATGTTGATAATAATAAATGAGTTTTAGGCTATAATATGGGCAGTCTGCTGACAGCCGTAAATAATGAAATATATTGGTAAATAGCCTAATAATGTTAACACACTAGTTGGTGTTAGTAAATAGTTAATTAATAATGATGAGGATAGCTTGATTCTCAGCTATCTAGGTTCGAAGGACCAAAATTTTGTGGGGAAAACCTGACTCCAATAACTAATAACTTGTTTTGGGCTCTGAGACCCAGTAACTAATAATTAAATAAATATATATATATACTTCGATAGCTATGAAGGACCACCACTTTTTGAGAAAAAGTGGAAAACAAAGAGACAATGGAAAAAACTGATCCTAGGAACTAGTGTCCTATGGATCTTGGTAAAACTGTAATACTTATATGAATGGAGTCAAATTAACTACACAAAATTGGGGGGTTACATGCTAAAAGATTAATACATCCCTAGCATTATTCTGGTGCTGGTTCTTCACCAGAGTAAATCAAATGTGAAAATCAATAAATGTAGAATATAATATTGATGGAGGTAAATGCACCTCAATATACTACTGAAATGTTGAACAGCATCAGTAAATCAAAGGATTAGTATAATTGATCTCTTTAGATCACTACTGTAACTATGGAGTTATTGCTACTGATGGAAAAATGGACAGCTTAGCTGTGGAGCTAGTGAGGTGTAATCGGTTGCTACACTCCACCGACGACGTGTTGCATAGGGTAAATTGTTGCACAGAACGGTGGGGAAGCCTAGCACCTCGGTTGAAGTCGCCTTGGTACTGAAAGGCAATTACATTGTAGAAATCTTCTACACAATAGGTAATTACATTTACATCCTAAATCATGAGGATGACGGTAGTAAATTATCAGCTAATGTCTGAACAATTTGTATCATAGAAATAAACTGATAATCATCTGATTAGATGGTAAATTTAATTAGGACACGTACTAGCTTTTGTTGGTTTGCATTCGGCCTAACGACTGCTAGCCTAAATGTTAATAGTGGCCACATAATAACAAAAAGGGTAAACTTAGCAGCCGAGCCTCGTGTCGTTGATGTGAAGACTTGAGCAACTCTTCGTCCTCCAGCTGCTGCTTGAAAGACGTTGACTCTGGAGATGCTCGTATGATAGTCTATGACACGGCTGTGTTGTGCCAGATAACGTGGCACCGCTCAATTGATCGTGGGAGCGAAAATAATAGGTCAAGCACAACTCTGCTGCACGCTCTTAATGGCGTCCGTGCTCTCGTTCACGTGTCAAGTGACGCTCTCCCTTCTTCCTCCTGCTCCTTATTGCGCATGCGCGGCTTTCGAGCGTAAATGAATATGTATTTATCGCAATTGACTAAGGAAGAAAGAGGTAATAACAAGTATTAATATCACATTAAATTCTTCTGTGATAAAATAGAAGTTCTAGTAACATAAATTGGCTTACTAAAAGTTGTGCAGCCAATCTAGGAAATTAAAGTAAAATCATTTGCATCAAGTAATTTCCTCTAGAGTACTTAAATGTTAGTTAAATAAGGGAGCTCCAGTAAGTAATAGTATACTACGAAATCAAACTTAACTATTTTTAGTAAATGAAATGATAAACTGGACTCTTGTTATAAATCCAACTAAATGTGGAGAAAATTCATGTTGCTGCCTGTCCTCATGTACTAGGAAGAATTTGGCAATGAATAAATCATGATAATGATTAAATCTATAAGTTAGTAATTTTAGTAACTACTTTGGTTAATTCAAAGGTTGTATAAATACAATGATGTATAAAACTGTTGGTTATTTCCAACAACAGGAGTCATTGCTGTAAACAACCGATAGCTGGAAGGGCGGGATCCAAGAGTCAATGCTCGATCCTGCAAGCACAAATAAGTGAGTACAAATAGGTGAGTATACACACACACACACACACATACCTGCAGGAATGGTCGAACAAATGGCTGTTAGAGTTTAACCCAAGCAAATGTAATGTAATGAAGATAGGGGTAGCCCCTATCAACCCCCGCAAACACAACTAGGTGAGTACACACACACACACACACACAAGGAAAAGGAAAGGCTGAGTGAACTGCACATCACGTCGCTGGAAGACAGAAGAGCTCGGAGAGACATGATCACCACATACAAAATTCTATGAGGAATTGACGGGTTGACAATGATGGATTATTTAACACGGGTTGTACACGCAGAAGGGGACACAGGTGGTAGCTGAGTACCCAAATGAGCCAATGTGATATTAGAAAGAATTTTTCAGTGTCAGAGTAGATAGTAAATTGAATGATTGCACTAGGAAGTGATGTGGTGGAGGCTGACTCCAGACACAGTTTCAAATGTAGATATGATAGAGCTCGAGAAGTTCAGGAATCTGCACACCAGTAGATCGACGGTTGAGAGGCTGTCCCAAAGCCAAAGCTCAACCCCCACAAGCCCAACTAGGTGAGTACACACATTCAAACATTTATATTTATATTAATATATACGTACAGTATATATTACCAAGTGCACTGGCGGAATGTTACTTACTCAAACCCTAATTTAGTCTGAGGCTTCAGAGGAAGGCTAATTCTCGTGAATTGTGCTGCCTTGTGTTCTGAGTACACCGAAATACTGCAATGTTATTTTAGTGGAGAGAGAGTGAGGCCGCGTGCCCTGCCTCAGACTAGGCTTGTGTGACAATATCTGGGATTGGTGGTCCGGCAGTACTCCTGGACAGTCCCCAATGAAGGAAATATTCGCATGACAGCAAGGGATCCACTCACTCGTAGCCTCAGACTCGCCCGCATATTGACCAGGGAAAGTATTGTCTGCGCAGTGTTCATGTAAACGGGATTTCTGGACGTGACTTTCAAGTGTTTCTGTAAATAGACGCACCGCAGTACTCTGACTTGTGTTAATCAGATTTAACAATTTTGTTGACTAAAGATTATGTTGTATTACTATTTACCTAGCATAAAATACTCGAATCAACATATATTTCTTGTTTAGAAAATGAAGGTGTACTATTTCCAGTGCTTAGTATTGTTCATTGTTACCATAGTTCTTGTTTTGAATGACTAAGTTTTAACATTACTTTTCTTTAGGAACAAATATCATGTGTTGATATTTCACATATGAGTTTACTGTCATGTTAGGCTGGATCTTCCCTTCCTTCTTTAACATAATATTACCATGATTTATTAACTGTTGAGTTCCCCCCCTGATGTGTCCGTGTCGTCTGAGGTCAATGGATACGTCAGTGAAATAAATTAATATAAAGTTTTCCTGCTTTCGTTCTGGTCCTGGCGCATGATATTACGTCTGTTCTCAAAACTTCAGTCAAAACCTGCTGTGTGCAACAGCCTTCCGACCTGTTTATTAACGACCACACTCGCCAAACACTCCATTATCAGGCTCTAAATGCTTCACCAGCATACTGCCAACGCACACAACCTAACTTGGCCTAGGCCCATGCACAGCCTATAATATAAATTGTTTGAGAAAATTCAAATTTGTAATGCACAGTGCGAACAAAATCTGAATAAATAGGCCGGCTGCGTCTTGGATGAGCATATAGCCTAAGGATGAGCAGCTCTCAGTTAACGGAAGCGAAGCAAGTAACTTAGCCTATGCCTCATTATGCACAAGATTATGTTATAAAATAATATTACTAATTTTTATTTGAGAAAACGCCATATAGAATTAATTTACGAATGTTGCTCTGATGAGGGCTGCGACCTGGTAGGTTAACACATTAATATGCAAAAATGTGCATAATTTTAGACACCAAATCTGAATAAATTATTTTAAAAATTAATAAATATTCTCTTGATTCTGATGTGAGGATATTGGGGACTTAATATAAGGAATTTGAAAAGGAAAAGTTCAAAGTCCATTCAAAACCCCCCTCATTTCTTCGCTGAAGGACTTGAGCTGCGATGAAAGACTAATGGAAACTGGCCCTCACCACACATGGAGTAGAGGAGAAATAGGGGGACATGATAACGACATAAAAAATAATAATGTGGAATGGAAAAGCAAACAATGAAGCATTGTTCAAAGCTTTGAACATCAAAACAGGGGGGCACTAATGGAAACAAGAGACACTGATAAGTCATACAGTTGTCTAATATAACTTTCTAGTTGGTAGAGCTTTTAATAAATGTAATATATTAGATGAAGAAGTCGTTCAAGCTAATTCAATATGCAATTTTAAACTTAAGCTTAGTAACACACCACCAGCATGGGTTCAGAGATAATAAATCTTGCTCACAGAATTTACAAAATGATATGACAAGGTGACAAAATTAGACATGACAGAGAAGGGTAGGCAGACTGCATTTTTTTTTATTGTCAGAAAGTCTTTGACTCAGTTCCCCATGATAGATTAGTGCATACGTTGGAGGAGCAGATAGGAATGACAAGGAAGGTGCTTCAGTGGATAAGGGAGTATATTATAATTATTATTTGAAAACAAAGGAAGAGAACGAGCTAGTGTGAGGGTGAGTTTTCAGAGACGCAGAATGTCTCCAGTGGAGTCCTACAGAGTTCAAGACAAGAACCTTTCCTGTTTTCCCAATATGTCAATGATCTTCCAGAGGGAAAAGATTCATTCCTTTCAATGTTTGCTGTTGCAAATTTTAAGAAGAGTACTTAGACGGAGAAAGATAACAAAAGTCTACGAAATGACCTGAACAAACTGAATTAATGATCAAACAAATGGCATCTAGAGTTTAACTCAAGTAAATGCAAAGAAACGAAACTAGGTGTTGGGAAATACCTGTGGGAGGAAATTTATTTTAATTTATTCATAATTTAAGTTAACTGGTAAAGCCGTGGACTGCATAATTTTATATCTGCACACAAATATATCCCACAAACTTGGAGATTTAAATTTTTAGTATATTAGGCTAGAGCAAACTCTACTTTAATGGAGATTTATTATAAGATTATTTTATTGATTAGAATTGATTTAATGAAATTGCTCTATCTCAGGATTAGTTGAGAACGCGAAAATGAAGCTCCGTAATGGTAAAACTTACAGTTATGGGGAGTGCGGACAGGAATATGTTGTCCTGCGCGGGCGGACGGTATACTGGCATGACACGACAACGGACAGGAAAACGAGGGAACGAGGAAGGAAATCCAAGGTGTTCCGTGGAACAGACTCGGTGAGGCAGACGGATAAAGTAAACGAGTGCGGTATTCTGAACGAGACTGTTACTGTGAACGAGACCGTCACTGAGAACGAGACTGTTACAGTGAACGAGATCGTTACTGTGAACGAGTTTGAGATGATTCACAATACGGAGCTGGTGAGGAAGGAATATGAGCTACACGAGGTTAAAATCAGGATTAGTTGAACAAAAGATAGCTTAAGTGTTCTGGTAATAGAATGGTTGTGATGGAACACCTCTGAACGCGACGAGGAAGGTCATGGTGATAACCATCTCAGTTATCACCACAAGTTATGGTGACAACCTCAGTTATCACCACAAGTTATGGTGACAAGCTCAGTTATCACCACAAGTTATGGTGACAACCTCAGTTATCACCACAAGTTATGGTGACAACCTCAGTTATCACCACAAGTTATGGTGATAACCTCAGTTATCACCACAAGTTATGGTGACAACCTCAGTTATCACCACAAGTTATGGCGATAACCATCTCAGTTATCACAATACGTCATTCACCGAGCCTCTGCCTACCAAGTTAATATATAGTTTTCAAAGATTATGTTGAATAATTTTATATAATTAATTTAGACCATTTATCTATGGAGAAAGCTTACCCATCATGAACTACACTAGACATAATCTTCTGACCAAACTGTAGAAACAAACTAGAAACAAACTGTAGCCACTGATCACCCAGCAGGGAATGGGTACCTGGTTGTTAAACGATTCAACGGGTCGTATTCCAGGTAAAAATTAGGACTAAAGACCTGCCCGGAGCGCTATGCGTGCTAGTGGCTGTACAAGAATGTAACAACTCTTGTATATGTAAATAAATAAACAAATAAAACCTATGCTGATAAGACGGTCTTAGTTACAGCTGACATCCCGGCCCCTGGGTAAGACTGGCACTCTGGCCCTGGGTAAGACTGGCACTCTGGCCCTGGGTAAGACTGGCACTCTGGCCCTGGGTAAGACTGGCACTCTGGCCCTGGGTAAGACTGGCACTCTGGCCCTGGGTAAGACTGGCACTCTGGCCCTGGGTAAGACTGGCACTCTGGCCCTGGGTAAGACTGGCACTCTGGCCCTGGGTAAGACTGGCACTCTGGCCCTGGGTAAGACTGACACTCTGGCCCTGGGTAAGACTGGCACTCTGGCCCTGGGTAAGACTGGCACTCTGGCCCTGGGTAAGACTGGCACTCTGGCCCTGGGTAGAACTGACACTCTGGCCCTGGGTAAGACTGGCACTCTGGCCCTGGGTAAGACTGACACTCTGGCCCTGGGTAAGACTGACACTCTGGCCCTGGGTAAGACTGACACTCTGGCCCAGGGTAAGACTGGCACTCTGGCCCTGGGTAAGACTGACACTCTGGCCCAGGGTAAGGCTGACACTCTGGCCCAGGGTAAGACTGGCACTCTGGCCCTGGGTAAGACTGACACTCTGGCCCAGGGTAAGGCTGACACTCTGGCCCAGGGTAAGACTGGCACTCTGGAAGGAGGAATTTGAAGGCTGCAGGTGAGATGAAAGCAAGAGTTTATCAAGCCTTGGGGATCGGTAGAGTGAAGAACTCAGTTACAACCCCGCTCCTGTGCCAGGTAAGACCACCACGGGCTCACCATAGTCCGTGCTACTCGCTCCTGTGCCAGGTAAGACCACCACGGGCTCACCATAGTCCGTGCTACCCGCTCCTGTGCCAGGTAAGACCACCACGGGCTCACCATAGCCCGTGCTACTCGCTCCTGTGCCAGGTAAGACCACCACGGGCTCACCATAGTCCGTGCTACTTGGAACTTCTTCCAAGTACCTGAACCTAAAACAAGTAGATGTAGCACATCATGCTACACATCCCGGAGGTAATATACTCGCGTCTGGAGGTATGGTACATGTACTTACCTAACATGGTACATGTACCGTACATGGGGGTGGAGACACGATGCTGGGGTGTAGTAGTGAAGGTGGGGAGAGTGGGGTGAGAGGGAGAGTGTAGAGAGAATACACGGTGCTGGGGTGTAGTAGTGAAGGTGGGGAGAGCGGGAGAGTGTAGAGAGAATACACGATGCTCTGCTGATACACCAAGAGAATACTGGATGCTGGAGTCACCTTGACCAGCCTGGAGGATTACGGGTAAGGGAACACAGGGGAGGAACAGGGACAAGGGCAGGAGCAGGGACAAGGGGAGGAGCAGGGACAAGGGCAGGAGCAGGGACAAGGGCAGGAGCAGGGACAAGGGCAGGAGCAGGGACAAGGGCAGGAGCAGGGACAAGGGGAGGAGCAGGGACAAGGGGAGGAGCAGGGACAAGGGGAGAAGCAGGGACAATCAGGAGTTAGATTTGGTGTTACGTCCATTCCCAGGTCACTGTCTCGAACCGTCACCAGTAGGTAGTTTCCCTTCATTGAGGTACTGTCTCTTTGGTCTTCTATCACTTAGTCCCATTTCCAACACTTTACACTTCTTCGTGTTGAATTCCAGTAGCCATTTCTCTGACCATCTCCGCAGCTTGTTCAAGTCCTCTACAATCCTCATCTGTCTTACCTCGTTTCATTAATTTCGCATCATACGCGAACATCAACATATAACATTCGACTTCTGTAGACATGTCGGTCACGTTTTTTAGAATTAGAAAAAACGCCGCTCCTTGAGGTACTCCACTTGTTACGGTTCGCCATTCTGACTTCTCGCCCCTTACTGTTCCTCTCTGGTTCCTTCTTGTTCAGTAATTCTTTACCCATGCTAGGGCTTTTCCGGTTACTCTCGCCTGCCTCTCAAGTTTGAATAGCAGTCTCCTGTACAGTAGTGTCAAAGATTTTTTTTCAGTCCAGAAGTATGCAGTCTGCCCACCGTTCTCTGTCCTGCCTTATTCTTGTTACTTTATCATAGAATTCTAGAAGGTTTGTTAGGCATGATTTGCCTTTTCTTAACCCGTGTTGGTGTTTGTTTTCATACCTAATGTTCTCTAGGTGCATAACCAGTGTTAACCTGATTATTCATTCAAGTACTCTACAGGGGATACTTGTAAGTGATACTGGACTGAAGTTAAGTGCCTCTTCCCTATCTTCTTTTTTGAAAATTGATACATTTGCCTTTTTCCTGCAATTGGGCAACTCTTCCTTCGTGACTCATTATAGATAATTATTAAAGGCATGCTGAGGGCCTGCACTGCTTCTTTTAGTATCCACGGTGATAATTTGTCTGGTCCAACTGCTTTAGTTTCATCCAGTGTTGTTAGCTGTTCCATTAACTTCTCTCCTGTCACTTCTATATCTGTTGGTCTCTCATCTTGGGTCATCTCTTCAAACAATGGGAGCTGCTAAGGCTCGGCTGTGAACACTCCATGGAAATTGACATTTAGTTGAAAACTTGCCTCGCAGATTTTCTTGTCGTTTTCGTTACGTACCCCTTCTGTTTTCCTTAGTCTTTTCACTTGGTCGTTCGTCGACATTTTCTTTCTTATATCTGTAGTATATTTAGGTTGCTCCTTCGCTTTCATTGCAATAAAGTGTTTATAATTCCTTTCTGATACTCTCCTTATATAAATGTATTCATTCGTAGCTCTGTTGCATCTACTCTTATTGTCTTCTGTTCTTTGTCCACTGTACTTTCTCCACTCCCTCCTGCTTCGTATAAGTGCTTCCTGGCACTGTCTATCAAACCATGGGTTTCTGTATTCCCTCCTACTTTTTTTCTCTTACTGTTGATATAAAACTCTCTTCGGCCTTCTTGCATTTCCACTTAACTAGGTCCATTATATCTTGTGCTGTTTATCCTCTTAGTTCTTCTTTCCACTGCATTTCTCCCATCTATTGTCGTATCCTCCTGTAATCCCCTTTCCTATAGTCTACTCTACTTTTCCAGAGCTCTTGTACTCAACTAATTGTACTCACCTAATTGTGCTTGCGGGGGTTGAGCTCTGGCTCTTTGGTCCCGCCTCTTAATTGTCAATCAACTGGTGTTCAGATTCCTGAGCCTACTGGGCTCTATCATATCTACATTTGAAACTGTGTATGGAGTCAGCCTCCACCACATCACTTCCTAATGTATCCCATCTGTTAACTACTCTGACACTGAAAAAGTTCCTTCTTACGTCCCTGTGGCTTATGTGGGTACTCAGTTTCCATCTGTGTCTCCTTGTTCGCGTCCTGCCAGTGTTGAATAGTTTATCCTTGTTTACCCGGTCGATTCCCCTGAGGATTTTGTAGGATGTGATCATGTCCCCCCTTACTCTTCTGTCTTCCAGTGTCGTAAGGTGCATTTCCCGCAGCCTTTCCTCATAACTCATGCCTCTTAGTTCTGGGACTAACCTAGTAGCATACCTTTGCACTTTTTCCAGCTTCGTCTTGTGCTTGACAAGGTACGGTCTTTTGTATGTGTGTGTGTGTGTGTGTGTGTGTGTGTGTGTGTGTGTGTGTGTGTGTGTGTGTGTGTGTGTGTGTGTGTGTGTGTGTGTGTGTGTGTGTGTGTGTGTGTGTGTGTGTGTGTGTGTGTGTGTGTGTGTGTGTGTGTGTGTGTGTGTGTGTGTGTGTGTGTGTGTGTGTGTGTGTGTGTGTGTGTGTTGTTACGTACCTCTATAGCTACGTAATTAAATACATTTAATTTGTACTTCTACATTAATGTGTACTTCTATATATACCTTGTTTTATCTGATTATATGTACATCTAAATATTCTTTACTTGTATGTAAGATATGTGTTGCCTGATTTATATGTTGAATTAGGCCTAACTTTTCCACCCGTGGGAACGATATTATTCTCTTTGTTGGTTCACGGTTGATTTCGTGGGAAAGTGGTTTATTTTATGATCATCAGTAGGAATCACTGATGGGAATTCTGTAATTGTTTGAACATTGGGGGGCAACATTCCGTGAGAGACTTCTAGTTCCTGGTGGCGGGGGAGCGTTGCCAATATTTCCCTTTGTTATTTTATTTTAATTACTGCATGTATTATTAATTACATCATTTTTGTTATGCATGTTATTCTGACCATTTACGAAGTTACTTTAAGATTACTCTTGTCACATTATTTTGCTCCATGTAAGTTTAATTAAATAATGTTAGTTTGGCAATTTTCCGCGGGGCAGAAGCAATGTTTTTGACTCCCGCAGTTTAAGTAGTCAGTAACTCGCACGGGACAGGAGAGATAACAACTTGGAGATAAGTCTGTTAATATTTGTTTTGCCATACATACATTTATATTATAGGAGAGACAATACTTTAATTTGCTTTTATAAGTGATCTTGTCCATCTGTGCTATATGTAATATTGTATTTATATTATTGTTAATATATATAATATAATTTATATGTATATTTCTTAGTCCTAAGGGATAAATACTTTATTCTTGCTTGTGCCAATCATGTGGTTACACTGGTGACCCGCTCTATATTACAGCAATTCTAACATGTCCCTAGACAACAAGTTTCTTAATGCTGTACAGGGTTACGAGCCGTAACGAACGATCTGGTAACATAGTTATGGGGGCCTGTGCCGGGAAATATTGTTCCCACTTAAACTTAACTGTGCTAATCTAACCTTGCCTTCCTAGGTACCAGTGTCTTGTGTGTTTTCTACTATTAACTATTCCATGTGCCATGCAAGCCTTCCTGTGTGTCAAGTAACAACGTTTCACGATTTTGAGGTAAGTCATCCTATAACTTTTGTTTGTGCAGTGAGGCCAAGCGAATTTTCAGTGTGGTGAAAATTTTACAGTGAAGTGAAGTGCAGTGCCAGTGTGTTTATTATTATTGTTGTGAATCAAGTGCCAAGTGTTAATCACGATGGAGGATCAAGTGTTGTTGTTGTTGGCTCAACCAAACTTTGAGGGACTTAAAAACCTAAAAAAGTCTGAGTTAGTAGACATGGCAAATCGATTGGATTTGACCGCCAACAACAGAATGGTTAAAGCACAAATTCTGAAAGTCATTGTGACGCATTTTGTTGAAAACGGAGATTTAGAGGAAGAAATTCTGGAAGTGTTACGAGAGGAGTCGAGTGATCAGATGACGTTAAAGCGTCTTGAGTTAGAAGCTCGTCAATTAGAGCTTGAAGCTCAAAAAGAACAGAAAGTATTAGAGATTGAGGCTCAAAAGCAACAGAAATTATTAGAGGCTGAAGCTCAGCAGAGGGAGCTTGAGACTAGGCGTTTAGAACTTGCGGCACAAAACCAGAGAGTTTTAATTGAGTTGCAACTAGAAGCAACAAAGAAGGAACAATTAGAGATTCAACAACAAATGGCTGACACTAATTTCAGGCTTGAAACACAGCGTATGGCAGCTGGGCATGGAAATTCTAGTAATGTTTCAATTAATCATGATAATAATCCCATAAGGATGAGTAAATATATAGAATTACCCAAGTTTAATGAGGAGGATCCTGAGGTTTTCTTTGCACATTTTAATAAGATTGCCATCAGTATGAACTGGCCAAGGGATCAATGGGTAGCAATTATGCAGTCTCAATTTAAGGGGCGTAGTCAGGAGGTTTTTACATCCCTACCTGACGCTCATAGTTTTGATTATGAATTTGTAAAGAAAAGCATCTTAAATGCTTATCAATTAAATCCAGAGGCACACAGGCAAAAATTTAGAAACCTAAGGAGGGTAAGTGATCAGACAATAGCTGATTTTACTCGTCAAAAGACGAACTATTGCAACAGATGGTTAAAGTCACTTTCAGTAACAGAGTTTGATGCTTTAAAGAATCTTCTTATCATGGAAGAAGTATTGTCTTGTCTCCCAGACAAATTGTCTACTTTTATGGCAGAACAAAAGAATGTAACAGACATTTATGAGCTGTCAAAGCTCGCTGATGAGCATGAGTTGTTGACTAAGGCCCAGTTTACGGCCACTTCACCTAAGTCTAGTCGTAGAGTAAATTACAATGCTCACAGAACTCCTTATCATTATAAGCCCACTCCTAGTCCGCCAGTTACTCCCGTGAACTCTTCTCTTACTAACCCTAAGATTGTTACTCCACTGCCAGGATCATCTAAGCCTAGTAATGCTCATTCTAAACCTGCAGTTGGTTCTACCAGTGTGCCCACTTTCAAGCATTGTACACATTGTAAGAGAAGGGGTCATGTGATTACTTCATGTTTTAGTTTGCATCCTGAACTACGGCCAACTGGTCTTATTATGAGTAAAGGATTGCAACATATTAATTCTTCATGTACTACAGTCAATCCCAATTGGATGGCTGACTTTAAACCATATATTTCCACAGGTACATTATTATGTAATAATGGTAACCATAAGACTGTTCAATTACTCCGTGATACTGGAGCTTCACAGTCTCTTATTGCCCAAAATGTACTTGCTGATGTTGACACCCGAGATCTGGGTGAAGTTGTACTTCTCCAAGGTATTGCCGGTAGAGTACAACCTGTCTTTAATGCAAATTAATCTTGATTCTAAATATACTTCAGGATGGTGTAATGTTGGTGTAAGTAAGCAACTGCCCATTCCTGGGGTAGACATTATTTAGGTAATGATTTTGGCAACCGACAGGTTGCAGGGCCCAAGTGTCCCATAATGTTAACCAATCCCCAGAATGTATTAGCTAAACCAGAGGCAGATGATATTATTTACCCTGCTTGTGTGGTAACTAGATCAATGGGAAAAACAGGTGAGAGTAATTCTGATTTCACTGAGGTTGCTGTTCCCAAGACCAGGACCCCTTCAGGAAAGGAGTGGGAGGTGGATCTTGAGGATTCTTTTATGACTCGACTGGATGATGAGAGTGAGGCAGTAGTAGAAGCCCCGCCGAACCTAAGTCACAAGGAAAGTGAAGGTGAGGAGGCTGAACTATCTGTACCTTGCCCGCTTGTCTCCAGTGAACCAGTTGTCGAGAGTGAGGCCGAAGTAGCTATGGCTCCATTTTATTCTGATCAATCAGGAAAAGAGATCAAGCTACTAGGTTCTTGCCCGCTCGCTGCTGAGTCTGAGTCATTGCCCTTAAGTGTTGAACAGACTACTGATCCTAGTTTAATTAAGTGTATTTCTGAGGCACCTGATAATGTTGATGCATTGGAGGAAGGGACGGGTTTCTTTTTCCAGGATCGACTTCTGATGAGAAGGTGGAGACCCAAGGGAACTCCCTCTTCAGATGATTGTGAGATTAGAACCCAACTCGTTGTCCCCAATGATTATCGTAGGCAGATCTTGCAAGCTGCACATGATGACCCCATGGGAGGTCACCAAGGTATCTCAAATATGTACCATAAGATATGTAAATATTTTTTCTGGCCTAAGTTAAAGAAAGACGTGGTTAGATATTGTCATAACTGTGTACCTTGTCAACTTGTTGGAAAACCTAATCAATCTGTGCCTAGAGCACCATTGCAACCTATTGTAGTTCCTGATGAACCATTTACTCATGTTGTAATTGATTGTGTAGGTCCTTTACCTAAGACTAAGTCGGGTAACATGTTTTTATTCACTCTCATGTGTATGACTACTAGATTTCCAGAAGCTTATGCTCTAAGGAATACCCAAGCTCATAATCTCATCAAGTGTCTTGAACGCTTTTTCTCTTTGTTTGGGATGCCTAGGGTTATTCAGAGTGATAATGGGGGAAACTTTTGTTCTAAAGTTTTCAGAACTTTTTGCGAGTCCCGAGGGATTCAGCACAAATTGTCTAGTCCATATCATCCACAAAGCCAAGGTGGGCTTGAACGTTTCCACCAGACTTTAAAACAAATGTTGAGGACAACCGGAGAGACTTATCCACGTAATTGGGATGAGAATCTCCCCTTCGTGTTGTTTGCTGCGAGAGAAGGGTTACAAGAGTCTTTGGGATGTTCACCTTTTGAACTCGTGTTTGGTCACCAAGTGAGAGGTCCTCTTAAATGCTCCACGAAAAGTTGTTGGGAGATGTCTCTGTTCATCAGAGTGGTTTGTACTTGAGTAAGGTCAAGGACAAGTTGTGTCGGGCTCGTGAGTTGGCGAAAGAACATCTGGGAAGAACTCAACAAGCCATGAAATTACGATATGACAAGAAGTTCAAGGCTAAACTCAGGTCGTTTGCTGTCGGAGATTTGGTGTTGGTGTTGAAACCTCGTTTGGGGACTTCCATGTCCCATAAGTTTGCAGGACCCTACCAAGTGGTAGAGAAGGTGGGAGACCTAACTTATAAAATAATTAACCCTAATCTTTCAGAACCCCAAATGACTGTGCACATTAACAGATTAAAAGCTTATGTTGGACCAGGTGTAGTAACTTGTTTTAGTCGGAAGAGTATACACCTGAGGATCATTGCAGTGAGGGAAATGATGTTAATATTCAACTTCTCAGTTCCAGTTCCAATGGCAGGGAGATGCTATGTCATTTACAGGAGGAGCAACGTGATGAGTTCCAGGTTCTGCTGGACAACCATACATCTCTGTTTGGGGAGGTTCCCACTCAGACCCACCTCATCACCCACGACATTCAGCTCCTGGACAACACACCCATTCGACAACATCCGTACCGAGTGAATCCCGAAAAGAGGAAGATTCTACAAGCAGAAGTGGACTATCTGCTCCAGCATAATTTCATTCGGCCAAGTCAAAGTACTTGGAGCTCTCCGTGTTTATTAGTGCCAAAACCAGGAGGAACCTGGAGATTGTGTGTTGATTATCGTAAACTGAACAAACACACTACTGTGGACGTTTTTCCCTTACCTCTGTTAGAGGAATGTATTGAATCAATTGGACATGCTCAATATGTAAGTAAACTTGATTTGTCTAAGGGCTATTACCAAATTCCATTGACTGATTACGCGAGGGAGGTTACTGCTTTTGTGACACCTGATGGTGCTTACGAATTTAACGTGATGCCGTTCGGTCTGCGAAATGCACCTGCTACTTTTCAGAGACTCATGAATTTCTTACTCAAGGATGTGCCAGATTGTAGGGCCTACCTTGATGACATTGTTTTATACAGTAAGAATTGGTCAGATCATCTCTTAGGTCTTAAGAACTTGTTTACAGTGTTGCAAAGTGCAAAATTAACCATAAATATGAATAAGTGTAGTTGGGCAAGAGGTACTATAACCTATCTTGGACATGAAGTAGGACAAGGTAAGATTATTCCATTACAAGATAAGATTCAAGCCATTGTGGACTACCCAGTGTTAACTAGTAGAAAAGGAGTCCAACGGTTTATTGGTATGTGTGCATACTATAGGCGTTATTGTAGAAATTTTTCAACAGTGGCTGCTCCTTTGACAAATTTGTTACGCAAGCATGTAAAGTTTCAGTGGACACAAGATTGTCAGAATGCTTTTCAGAACCTAAAGGGCATATTGTCTACATCACTGTTCTTGCTAGTCCCCAATTTGATAAACCTTTCATATTACACATTGATGCGTCAGATGTTGGTATAGGGGCTGTGTTGATTCAAGTTGGTTTAGATAATATTGAACATCCTGTGTATTATTATTCAAGAAAATTTAATGCAGCTCAGAAAAATTATTCAGTGGTAGAAAAGGAGGCATTGGGTCTTATATTGTCAATTAAGAAGTTTGAAATTTATCTGTCAGGAAACAAAGTGTTAGTATTTACAGACCACAATCCCCTTATCTTTATAAATATGATGAAAGTTAAGAACCAACGTATTTTGCGCTGGTCCTTATTTTTGCAAGAATTCAATGTTGAGATCAAACATATTCCAGGCAGGCAGAATGTTATTGCTGATGCTTGTCAAGAAGTTTTGATGTACCATAATGTATTTTTTTGTGCTTAACATTTTTACTTCAGAAAAAATGCCATTGATCTTCAATCCATTGCATTTTTTTTTTGGAGGTGGAAGTGTACGTACCTCTATAGCTACGTAATTAAATACATTTAATTTGTATT
>WNGS01146812.1:89621-101625 GCA_020271785.1 Procambarus virginalis | reverse complement strand
AATTGTAATGACGCACTGGCAACATTGCCATAACTGTGATGACACACTGGCAACATTGCCATAAGTGTGATGACACACTGGCAACATTGCCGTACCTGTGATGACACACTGGCAACATTGCCATAACTGTGATGACACACTGGCAACATTGCCGTACCTGTGATGACACACTGGCAACATTGCCATAACTGTGATGACACACTGGCAACATTGCCATACCTGTGATGACACACTGGCAACATTGCCATAACAGTAATGACACACTGACAACATTGCCATAACTGTAAAGACACACTGACAACATTGCCACAACTGTAAAGACACACTGACAACATTGCCATAATAGTAATGACACACTGACAACATTGCCATAACAGTAATGACACACTGACAACATTGCCATAACAGTAATGACACACTGGCAACATTGCCATAACAGTAATGACACACTGGTAACATTGTCATAACAATAATGACACACTGGCAACATTGCCATAACAGTAATGACACATTGGCAACATTGCCATAACAGTAATGACACACTGGCAACATTGCCATAACAGTATTGACACACTGACAACATTGCCATAACAGTAATGACACAATGGCAACATTGCCATAACTGTAATGACACACTTGCAACATTGCCATAACTGTAATGACACACTGGCAACATTGCCATAACAGTAATGACACACGGGCAACATTGCCTTAAGAGTAATGACACACTGGCAACATTGCCATAACAGTAATGACACACTGACAACATTGCCATAACAGTAATGACACACTGACAACATTGCCATAACAGTAATGACACACTGACAACATTGCCATAACAGTAATGACACACTGACAACATTGCCATAACAGTAATGACACACTGACAACATTGCCATAACAGTAATGACACACTGGCAACATTGCCATAACAGTAATGACACACTGGCAACATTGCCATAACTGTGATAACACACTGGCAACATTGCCATAACTGTGATGACACACTGGCAACATTGCCATAACTGTGATGACACACTGGCAACATTGCCATAACTGTGATGACACACTGGCAACATTGCCATAACTGTGATGACACACTGGCAACATTGCCATAACTGTGATGACACACTGGCAACATTGCCATAACTGTGATGACACACTGACAACATTGCCATAACAGTAATGACACACTGACAACATTGCCATAACTGTAATGACACACTGACAACATTGCCATAACAGTAATGACAAACTGACAACATTGCCATAATAGTAATGACACACTGACAACATTGTCATAATAGTAATGACACACTGGCAACATTGTCATAACTGTAAAGATACACTGACAACATTGCCATAACTGTAATGACACACTGACAACATTGCATAACTGTAATGACACACTAACAACATTGCCATAACTGTAATGACATACTGACAACATTGTCATAACAGTAATGACACACTGGCAACATTGCCATAATAGTAATGACACACTGGCAACATTGCCATAATAGTAATGACACACTGACAACATTGCCATAATAGTAATGACACACTGGCAACATTGCCATAACAGTAATCACACTGGCAACATTGCCATAACAGTAATGACACACTGACAACATTGCCATAACAGTAATGACACACTGGCAACATTGCCATAATAGTAATGACACACTGGCAACATTGCCATAATAGTAATGACACACTGGCAACATTGCCATAATAGTAATGACACACTGACAACATTGCCATAACAGTAATGACACACTGACAACATTGCCATAACTGTAATGACACACTGGCAACATTGCCATAATAGTAATGACACACTGGCAACATTGCCATAATAGTAATGACACACTGGCAACATTGCCATAACTGTAACAAACACTGACAACATTGCCATAACTGTAATGACACACTGACAACATTGCCATAACTGTAATGACACACTGACAACATTGCCATAACTGTAATGACACACTGACAACATTGCATAACTGTAATGACACACACTAACAACATTGCCATAACTGTAATGACACACTGACAACATTGCCATAACAGTAATGACACACTGGCAACATTGCCATAACTGTAATGACACACTGACAACATTGCCATAACTGTAATGACACACTGGCAACATTGCCATAACTGTAATGACACACTGACAACATTGCCATAACTGTAATGACACACTGGCAACATTGCCATAACTGTAATGACACACTGACAACATTGCCATAACTGTAATGACACACTGGCAACATTGCCATAACAGTAAGGACACACTGACAACATTGCCATAACAGTAAAGACACACTGGCAACATTGCCATAACAGTAATGACACACTGGCAACATTGCCATAACAGTAATGACACACTGACAACATTGCCATAACTATAAGAAACACTGACAACATTGCCATATCAGTAATGACACACTGACAACATTGCCATAACAGTAATGACACACTGACAACATTGCCATAACAGTAATGACACACTGACAACATTGCCATAACTGTGATGACACACTGGCAACATTGCCATAACAGTAATGACACACTGGCAACATTGCCATAACAGTAATGACACACTGACAACATTGTCATAACAGTAATGACACACTGACAACATTGCCATAACAGTAATGACACACTGGCAACATTGCCATAACAGTAATGACACACTGACAACATTGCCATAACAGTAATGACACACTGGCCACATTGCCATAACAGTAATGACACACTGACAACATTGCCATAACAGTAATGACACACTGGCCACATTGCCATAACAGTAATGACACACTGACAACATTGCCATAACAGTAATGACACACTGGCCACATTGCCATAACAGTAATGACACACTGACAACATTGCCATAACTGTAAATGACACACTGACAACATTGCCATAATAGTAATGACACACTGACAACATTGCCATAACAGTAATGACACACTGACAACATTGCCATAACAGTAATGACACACTGGCAACATTGCCATAACAGTAATGACACACTGGTAACATTGCCATAACAATAATGACACATTGGCAACATTGCCATAACAGTAATGACACATTGGCAACATTGCCATAACAGTAATGACACACTGGCAACATTGCCATAACAGTATTGACACACTGACAACATTGCCATAACAGTAATGACACAATGGCAACATTGCCATAACTGTAATGACACACTTGCAACATTGCCATAACTGTAATGACACACTGGCAACATTGCCATAACAGTAATGACACACGGGCAACATTGCCTTAACAGTAATGACACACTAGCAACATTGCCATAACAGTAATGACACACTGACAACATTGCCATAACAGTAATGACACACTGACAACATTGCCATAACAGTAATGACACACTGACAACATTGCCATAACAGTAATGACACACTGACAACATTGCCATAACAGTAATGACACACTGACAACATTGCCATAACTGTAATGACACACTGGCAACATTGCCATAACAGTAATGACACACTGGCAACATTGCCATAACTGTGATAACACACTGGCAACATTGCCATAACTGTGATGACACACTGGCAACATTGCCATAACTGTGATGACACACTGGCAACATTGCCATAACTGTGATGACACACTGGCAACATTGCCATAACTGTGATGACACACTGGCAACATTGCCATAACTGTGATGACACACTGGCAACATTGCCATAACTGTGATGACACACTGGCAACATTGCCATAACTGTGATGACACACTGACAACATTGCCATAACAGTAATGACACACTGACAACATTGCCATAACTGTAATGACACACTGACAACATTGCCATAACAGTAATGACACACTGACAACATTGCCATAACTGTAATGACACACTGACAACATTGCCATAACTGTAAACAAACACTGACAACATTACCATAACTGTAATGACACACTGACAACATTGCCATAACACTAATGACACACTGGCAACATTGCCATAAAAGTAATGACACACTGACAACATTGCCATAACTGTAAATAAACACTGACAACATTGCCATAACAGTAATGACACACTGACAACATTGCCATAACAGTAATGACACACTGACAACATTGCCATAACTGTAATGACACACTGGCAACATTGCCATAACAGTAATGACACACTGGCAACATTGCCATAATAGTAATGACACACTGGCAACATTGCCATAATAGTAATGACACACTGACAACATTGCCATAATAGTAATGACACACTGGCAACATTGCCATAGTAGTAATGACACACTGACAACATTGCCATAACAGTAATGACACACTGACAACATTGCCATAACTGTAATGACACACTGGCAACATTGCCATAACAGTAATGACACACTGACAACATTGCCATAATAGTAATGACACACTGACAACATTGTCATAATAGTAATGACACACTGGCAACATTGTCATAACTGTAAAGACACACTGACAACATTGCCATAACTGTAATGACACACTGACAACATTGCATTAACTGTAATGACACACTAACAACATTGCCATAACTGTAATGACACACTGACAACATTGTCATAACAGTAATGACACACTGGCAACATTGCCATAATAGTAATGACACACTGGCAACATTGCCATAATAGTAATGACACACTGACAACATTGCCATAATAGTAATGACACACTGGCATCATTGCCATAATAGTAATCACACTGGCATCATTGCCATAATAGTAATGACACACTGACAACATTGCCATAATAGTAATGACACACTGGCAACATTGCCATAATAGTAATGACACACTGGCAACATTGCCTTAATAGTAATGACACACTGGCAACATTGCCATAATAGTAATGACACACTGACAACATTGCCATAACAGTAATGACACACCGACAACATTGCCATAACTGTAATGACACACTGGCAACATTGCCATAACAGTATGACACACTGACAACATTGCCATAACAGTAATGACACAATGGCAACATTGCCATAACTGTAATGACACACTTGCAACATTGCCATAACTGTAATGACACACTGGCAACATTGCCATAACAGTAATGACACACGGCAACATTGCCATAACAGTAATGACACACTGGCAACATTGCCATAACAGTAATGACACACTGACAACATTGCCATAACAGTAATGACACACTGACAACATTGCCATAACAGTAATGACACACTGACAACATTGCCATAACAGTAATGACACACTGACAACATTGCCATAACAGTAATGACACACTGACAACATTGCCATAACTGTAATGACACACTGGCAACATTGCCATAACATTAATGACACACTGGCAACATTGCCATAACTGTGATAACACACTGGCAACATTGCCATAACTGTGATGACACACTGGCAACATTGCCATAACTGTGATGACACACTGGCAACATTGCCATAACTGTGATGACACACTGGCAACATTGCCATAACTGTGATGACACACTGGCAACATTGCCATAACTGTGATGACACACTGGCAACATTGCCATAACTGTGATGACACACTGGCAACATTGCCATAACTGTGATGACACACTGACAACATTGCCATAACAGTAATGACACACTGACAACATTGCCATAACTGTAATGACACACTGACAACATTGCCATAACAGTAATGACACACTGACAACATTGCCATAACTGTAATGACACACTGACAACATTGCCATAACTGTAATGACACACTGACAACATTGCCATAACTGTAAACAAACACTGACAACATTACCATAACTGTAATGACACACTGACAACATTGCCATAACACTAATGACACACTGGCAACATTGCCATAACAGTAATGACACACTGACAACATTGCCATAACTGTAAATAAACACTGACAACATTGCCATAACAGTAATGACACACTGACAACATTGCCATAACAGTAATGACACACTGACAACATTGCCATAACTGTAATGACACACTGGCAACATTGCCATAACAGTAATGACACACTGGCAACATTGCCATAATAGTAATGACACACTGGCAACATTGCCATAATAGTAATGACACACTGACAACATTGCCATAATAGTAATGACACACTGGCAACATTGCCATAGTAGTAATGACACACTGACAACATTGCCATAACAGTAATGACACACTGACAACATTGCCATAACTGTAATGACACACTGGCAACATTGCCATAACAGTAATGACACACTGACAACATTGCCATAATAGTAATGACACACTGACAACATTGTCATAATAGTAATGACACACTGGCAACATTGTCATAACTGTAAAGACACACTGACAACATTGCCATAACTGTAATGACACACTGACAACATTGCATTAACTGTAATGACACACTAACAACATTGCCATAACTGTAATGACACACTGACAACATTGTCATAACAGTAATGACACACTGGCAACATTGCCATAATAGTAATGACACACTGGCAACATTGCCATAATAGTAATGACACACTGACAACATTGCCATAATAGTAATGACACACTGGCATCATTGCCATAATAGTAATCACACTGGCATCATTGCCATAATAGTAATGACACACTGACAACATTGCCATAATAGTAATGACACACTGGCAACATTGCCATAATAGTAATGACACACTGGCAACATTGCCTTAATAGTAATGACACACTGGCAACATTGCCATAATAGTAATGACACACTGACAACATTGCCATAACAGTAATGACACACCGACAACATTGCCATAACTGTAATGACACACTGGCAACATTGCCATAATAGTAATGACACACTGGCAACATTGCCATAATAGTAATGACACACTGGCAACATTGCCATAACTGCAAACAAACACTGACAACATTGCCATAACTGTAATGACACACTGACAACATTGCCATAACTGTAATGACACACTGATAACATTGCCATAACTGTAATGACACACTGACAACATTGTCATAACTGTAAAGACACACTGACAACATTGCCATAACTGTAATGACACACTGACAACATTGCATTAACTGTAATGACACACTAACAACATTGCCATAACTGTAATGACACACTGACAACATTATCATAACAGTAATGACACACTGGCAACATTGCCATAACTGTAATGACACACTGACAACATTGCCATAACTGTAATGACACACTGGCAACATTGCCATAACTGTAATGACACACTGACAACATTGCCATAACTGTAATGACACACTGGCAACATTGCCATAACTGTAATGACACACTGACAACATTGCCATAACTGTAATGACACCCTGGCAACATTGCCATAACAGTAAGGACACACTGACAACATTGCCATAACAGTAAAGACACACTGGCAACATTGCCATAACAGTAATGACACACTGGCAACATTGCTATAACAGCAATGACACACTGACAACATTGCCATAACTATAAAGAAACACTGACAACATTGCCATATCAGTAATGACACACTGACAACATTGCCATAACAGTAATGACACACTGACATCATTGTCATAACAGTAATGACACACTGACAACATTGCCATAACTGTGATGACACACTGGCAACATTGCCATAACAGTAATTACACACTGGCAACATTGCCATAACAGTAATGACACACTGACAACATTGTCATAACAGTAATGACACACTGACAACATTGCCATAACAGTAATGACACACTGGCAACATTGTAATAACAGTAATGACACACTGACAACATTGTAATAACAGTAATGACACACTGGCCACATTGCCATAACAGTAATGACACACTGACAACATTGTAATAACAGTAATGACACACTGGCCACATTGCCATAACAGTAATGACACACTGACAACATTGCCATAACAGTAATGACACACTGGCCACATTGCCATAACAGTAATGATACACTGGCCACATTGCCATAACAGTATTGACACACTGGCAACATTGCCATAACAGTAATGACACACTGACAACATTGCCATAACTGTAATGACACACTGACAACATTGTAATAACAGTAATGACACACTGGCCACATTGCCATAACAGTAATGACACACTGGCAACATTGTAATAACAGTAATGACACACTGGCAACATTGTAATAACAGTAATGACACTGGCAACATTGCCATAACAGTATTGACACACTGGCCACATTGCCATAACAGTAATGACACACTGACAACATTGCCATAACAGTAATGACACACTGGCCACATTGCCATAACAGTAATGACACACTGGCAACATTGCCATAACAGTAATGCCACACTGGCAACATTGCCATAACAGTAATGACACACTGACAACATTGCCATAACTGTCATGACACACTGACAACATTGTAATAACAGTAATGACACACTGGCCACATTGCCATAACAGTAATGACACACTGGCAACATTGTAATAACAGTAATGACACACTGGCAACATTGCCATAACAGTAATGACACACTGGCAACATTGTAATAACAGTAATGACACACTGGCAACATTGCCATAACAGTAATGACACACTGGCCACATTGCCATAACAGTAATGACACACTGACAACATTGCCATAACTGTAATGACACACTGGCAACATTGCCATAACTGTAATGACACACTGGCAACATTGCCATAACAGTAATGACACACTAGCAACAAATGTAACTGATATCTCACTATTTTAATTGCAACATATTTATAATAACAATATATGATATATGATCATATATATAAATATATGATCAAAGTCAATTTGTTGAGCCTGTATGAGGTAATCTCGACCTGGGATTTAATACATATGATGTTAGTGTTGCAACTGTTAGTTCAGGAAGTGAAATCAAACAAAAATCCTTCATTACGTTCATTAAGTATATTGTTATTTTTCATAATATATAAGTTAAAATGTTATTTGCCGGTACTGTTGGATATTCATTTGACGTCCCAGCAAGACGAGGTTGTTCCTGGTGCTTCAGGGAGACGTGGTTGTTCCTGGTGCTTCAGGGAGGCGTGGTTGTTCCTGGTGCTTCAGGGAGGCGTGGTTGTTCCTGGTGCTTCAGGGAGACGTGGTTGTTCCTGGTGCTTCAGGAAGGCGTGGTTGTTCCTGGTGCTTCAGGGAGGCGTGGTTGTCCCTGGTGCTTCAGGGAGACGTGGTTGTCCCTGGTGCTTCAGAGAGGCGTGGTTGTGCCTGGTGCTTCAGAGAGGCGTGGTTGTCCCTGGTGCTTCAGAGAGGCGTGGTTGTCCCTGGTGCTTCAGAGAGGCGTGGTTGACCCTGGTGCTTCAGAGAGGCGTGGTTGTCCCTGGTGCTTCAGAGAGGCGTGGTTGTCCCTGGTGCTTCAGAGAGGCGTGGTTGACCCTGGTGCTTCAGGGAGACGTGGTTGTCCCTGGTGCTTCAGGTAGACGTGGTTGACCCTGGTGCTTCAGGGAGACGTGGTTGTCCCTGGTGCTTCAGGGAGACCGGTTTATCATATGGTATTAAACAAGCTTAGGCACCTGATAATTAATTAATCTCCAGTATGCAGTATTTTGTGTAGAGTTGATGTGATAATCAAGAGAGACTTCAACACCTCTTGGTTATACATAGTATCTGGTGATGGATCTCTCGCCTCCCAGAGTAGCACCTGCAGGCTTTCCATGAGTGTGTATCATCATCAGAATATATATATATATATATATATATATATATATATATATATATATATATATATATATATATATATATGCGAACAAGCCTGAATGGTCCCCAGGACTATATGCAAATGAAAACTCACACCCCAGAAGTGACTCGAACCCATACTCCCAGGAGCAACACAACTGGTATGTACAGGGACGCCTTAAACGGTGCCGGCGGGGAAGTGGTTCATATAGCCTGGGCTATCACTTCCTTTTGTCCGGTCGTGATGGTCAAGTGGTTTAAGGCGTCCCTGTACATACCAGTTGCGTTGCTCCTGGGAGTATGGGTTCGAGTCACTTCTGGGGTGTAAGTTTTCAGTTGTATCTAGTCCTGGGGACCATTCAGGCTTGTTTGCATTTGTGTTCCTCACGTGTTGCCCCAAAAAATGAGGTGATTTGATAAAATGCTATGCCCAAGATAACCATCCGAGTGCCGGTGGGGAAGTGGTTCATATAGCTCAGGCTATCACTTCCTTTTGTCCGGTCGTGATGGTCAAGTGGTTTAAGGCGTCCCTGTACATACCAGTTGCGTTGCTTGGGAGTATGGGTTCGAGTCACTTCCGGGGTGTGAGTTTTGATTCATATATATATATATATATATATATATATATATATATATATATATATATATATATATATATATATATATATATATATATATGTCGTACCTAGTAGCCAGAACGCACTTATCAGCCTACTATGCAAGGCCCGATTTGCCTAATAAGCCAAGTTTTCCTGAATTAATATATTTTCTCTAATTTTTTCTTATGAAATGATAAACCTACCCATTTCATTATGTATGAGGTCAATTTTTTTGTATTGAAGTTAAAATTAACGTAGATATATGACCGAACCTAACCAACCCTACCTAACCTAACCTAACCTATCTTTATAGGTTAGGTTAGGTTAGGTAGCCAAAAAAGTTAGGTTAGGTTAGGTTAGGTAGGTTAGGTAGTCGAAAAACAATTAATTCATGAAAACTTGGCTTATTAGGCAAATCGGGCCTTGCATAGTAGGCTGAGAAGTGCGTTCTGGCTACTAGGTACGACATATATATATATATATATATATATATATATATATATATATATATATATATATATATAAATGTCTTGTTAATGAAAAATGGACTCTATTCAAATGGCTACCAGCTGAGTGTTGTTAAATGGGAAGGTTCAGCGATTATTCAGTGATGACTGAACATCTGGTTTTAAGGGGCTTAAGAGGTCATCCTCGGTGACCTGACCGCAAAATGGTGCACGGGCCAGTCGTGTTGGCCAGAGGCTCAGGTTCTGGATATCTTAACCCCGCCAGACACTCAGATGAGCCACAATTCATGTCCATATTAGTTGCAGGATATCATAGTGTTGTGTGAGCGACTACGGACAAGTTATATATAGTGTATCCAGAGTTCAGAATGCATTTCTATGTTTCAAATTTGTTTGATGATGATCTTGTTTGAGTTGATCACCAAATAGTGAGAATCAGAAATCTCACTATTTCTGATTCGTCTATAATAATCAAGGTAAAGGTAAAACATCTGAGAGCTCCACTCAGCGATTAATGATGTCTAAATGTTTTTTTCTGTAAATATATATCGTTACAATCACACTTCCTAGATGTTTTTCTGATCCTTTGAGGATTTCCCCTGGACCTTTGTCAGTAGGGAACTATTAATAATAAATCCCTAGGAGGACTGTCATGCTCCACAGTAATCCTCGTGGATAAGACTTTTCCTCATAAATCATCAATGAATAAATAAAAAAATGTCTATAGGTGAGTAAAAGTCTAAGTAAAATCCACCAGTTTACTGGGGCGAACTTATCTACTTTTTCTTTGCAGGAATATTCCTGCGCGGGCCCTAAGCCTCTGACTGGCCTTATATACTTGACACAGCTCCATATACATCATTATCTGAATCGACTTGAGAATGGTCCAGGACAGACCGAAACGTCGTCGTTCCTTTACCTTCTAGTGTGTCGTCTGGTCAACATACTTTAGCCACGTTATTGTGACTCATCGCCTGCATCATTATCTATATACATATCCACAGCTAAGTAACAATCCAGTAAGTCAAGGCACAGGTCAAGCAGTTAATGTCATTAAGCACAGATCACCACATGACATTGTTACACTATACAGCTTAAGACTGGCTAGTAAGTTGTGAACATATTGGGTATTATGACCACACATACACCAGTATGATTATACTGTGGCTAGTGTATGATGTGTTCAAACTGTATAGTGATATTTTGGCTGATTAGCCTA
>WNGS01146812.1:29629-47988 GCA_020271785.1 Procambarus virginalis | reverse complement strand
AATGACACACTGACAACATTGCCATAACTGTAATGACACACTGACAACATTGCCATAACTGTAAACAAATTCTGACAACATTGCCATAACTGTAATGACACACTGACAACATTGCCATAACACTAATGACACACTGGCAACATTGCCATAACAGTAATGACACACTGACAACATTGCCATAACTGTAAACAAACACTGACAACATTGCCATAACAGTAATGACACACTGACAACATTGCCATAACAGTAATGACACACTGACAACATTGCCATAACTGTAATGACACACTGGCAACATGCCATAACAGTAATGACACACTGACAACATTGCCATAATGTAATGACACGTGGCAACATTGCCATAATAGTAATGACACACTGACAACATTGTCATAATAGTAATGACACACTGGCAACATTGTCATAACTGTAAAGACACACTGACAACATTGCCATAACTGTAATGACACATTGACAACATTGCATTACTGTAATGACACACTAACACACATTGCCATAACTGTAATGACACACTGACAACATTGTCATAACAGTAATGACACACTGGCAACATTGCCATAATAGTAATGACACACTGGCAACATTGCCATAATAGTAATGACACACTGACAACATTGCCATAATAGTAATGACACACTGGCATCATTGCCCTAATAGTAATCACACTGGCACATTGTCATAATAGTAATGACACACTGACAACATTGCCATAACAGTAATGACACACTGACAACATTGCCATAACAGTAATGACACACTGACAACATTGCCATAATAGTAATGACACACTGGCAACATTGCCATAATAGTAATGACACACTGGCAACATTGCCATAATAGTAATGACACACTGGCAACATTGCCATAATAGTAATGACACACTGACAACATTGCCATAACAGTAATGACACACTGACAACATTGCCATAACTGTAATGACACACTGACAACATTGCCATAATAGTAATGACACACTGGCAACATTGCCATAATAGTAATGACACACTGGCAACATTGCCATAACTGTAAACAAACACTGACAACATTGCCATAACTGTAATGACACACTGACAACATTGCCATAACTGTAATGACACACTGACAACATTGCCATAACTGTAATGACACACTGACAACATTGCCATAACTGTAAAGACACACTGACAACATTGCCATAACTGTAATGACACACTGACAACATTGCCATAACTGTAATGACACACTGGCAACATTGCCATAACTGTAATGACACACTGACAACATTGTAATAACAGTAATGACACACTGGCAACATTGCCATAACTGTAATGACACACTGGCAACATTGCCATAACTGTAATGACACACTAACAACATTGCCATAACTGTAATGACACACTGACAACATTGCCATAACTGTAATGACACACTGGCAACATTGCCATAACTGTAATGACACACTAACAACATTGCCATAACTGTAATGACACACTGACAACATTGTCATAACAGTAATGACACACTGGCAACATTGCCATAACTGTAATGACACACTGACAACATTGCCATAACTGTAATGACACACTGGCAACATTGCCATAACTGTAATGACACACTGACAACATTGCCATAACTATAATGACACACTGGCAACATTGCCATAACTGTAATGACACACTGACAACATTGCCATAACTGTAATGACACACTGGCAACATTGCCATAACAGTAAGGACACACTGACAACATTGCCATAACAGTAAAGACACACTGGCAACATTGCCATAACAGTAATGACACACTGGCAACATTGCCATAACAGTAATGACACACTGACAACATTGCCATAACTATAAAGAAACACTGACAACATTGTCATAACTGTAAGACACACTGACAACATTGCCATAACTGTAATGACACACTGACAACATTGTCATAACAGTAATGACACACTGGCAACATTGCCATAATAGTAATGACACACTGGCAACATTGCCATAATAGTAATGACACACTGACAACATTGCCATAATAGTAATGACACACTGGCATCATTGCCATAATAGTAATCACACTGGCAACATTGCCATAATAGTAATGACACACTGACAACATTGCCATAATAGTAATGACACACTGGCAACATTGCCATAATAGTAATGACACACTGGCAACATTGCCATAATAGTAATGACACACTGGCAACATTGCCATAATAGTAATGACACACTGACAACATTGCCATAACAGTAATGACACACTGACAACATTGCCATAACTGTAATGACACACTGACAACATTGCCATAATAGTAATGACACACTGGCAACATTGCCATAAGAGTAATGACACACTGGCAACATTGCCATAACTGTAAACAACACTGACAACATTGCCATAACTGTAATGACACACTGACAACATTGCCATAACTGTAATGACACACTGACAACATTGCCATAACTGTAATGACACACTGACAACATTGTCATAACTGTAAAGACACACTGACAACATTGCCATAACTGTAATGACACACTGACAACATTGCATAACTGTAATGACACACTAACAACATTGCCATAACTGTAATGACACACTGACAACATTGCCATAACAGTAATGACACACTGGCAACATTGCCATAACTGTAATGACACACTGACAACATTGCCATAACTGTAATGACACACTGGCAACATTGCCATAACTGTAATGACACACTGACAACATTGCCATAACTATAATGACACACTGGCAACATTGCCATAACTGTAATGACACACTGACAACATTGCCATAACTGTAATGACACACTGGCAACATTGCCATAACAGTAATGACACACTGACAACATTGCCATAACAGTAAAGACACACTGGCAACATTGCCATAACAGTAATGACACACTGGCAACATTGCCATAACAGCAATGACACACTGACAACATTGCCATAACTATAAGAACACTGACAACATTGCCATAACTGTAATGACACACTGACAACATTGCCATAACTGTAATGACACACTGACAACATTGCCATAACTGTAATGACACACTGGCAACATTGCCATAACTGTAATGACACACTGACAACATTGCCATAACTGTAATGACACACTGGCAACATTGCCATAACAGTAAGGACACACTGACAACATTGTCATAACAGTAAAGACACACTGACAACATTGCCATAACTGTAATGACACACTGACAACATTGCCATATCAGTAATGACACACTAACAACATTGCCATAACAGTAATGACACACTGACAACATTGTCATAACACTAATGACACACTGACAACATTGCCATAACTGTGATGACACACTGGCAACATTGCCATAACAGTAATGACACACTGGCAACATTGCCATAACAGTAATGACACACTGACAACATTGTAATAACAGTAATGACACACTGGCCACATTGCCATAACAGTAATGACACACTGGCCACATTGCCATAACAGTAATGACACACTGGCCACATTGCCATAACAGTAATGACACACTGACAACATTGTAATAACAGTAATGACACACTGGCCACATTGCCATAACAGTAATGACACACTGACAACATTGCCATAACAGTAATGACACACTGGCCACATTGCCATAACAGTAATGACACACTGGCCACATTGCCATAACAGTAATGACACACTGGCAACATTGCCATAACAGTAATGACACACTGGCAACATTGCCATAACTGTAATGACACACTGACAACATTGTAATAACAGTAATGACACACTGGCCACATTGCCATAACAGTAATGACACACTGGCAACATTGTAATAACAGTAATGACACACTGGCAACATTGTAATAACAGTAATGACACACTGACAACATTGCCATAACAGTAATGACACACTGGCCACATTGCCATAACAGTAATGACACACTGACAACATTGCCATAACAGTAATGACACACTGGCCACATTGCCATAACAGTAATGACACACTGGCCACATTGCCATAACAGTAATGACACACTGGCAACATTGCCATAACAGTAATGACACACTGACAACATTGCCATAACTGTCATGACACACTGACAACATTGTAATAACAGTAATGACACACTGGCCACATTGCCATAACAGTAATGACACACTGGCAACATTGTAATAACAGTAATGACACACTGGCAACATTGCCATAACAGTAATGACACACTGGCAACATTGTAATAACAGTAATGACACACTGGCAACATTGCCATAACAGTAATGACACACTGGCAACATTGTAATAACAGTAATGACACACTGGCAACATTGCCATAACAGTAATGACACACTGACAACATTGCCATAACAGTAATGACACACTGGCAACATTGCCATAACAGTAATGACACACTGACAACATTGCCATAACATTAATGACACACTGGCCACATTGCCATAACAGTAATGACACACTGGCCACATTGACATAACAGTAATGACACACTGGCCACATTGCCATAACAGTAATGACACACTGGCCACATTGACATAACAGTAATGACACACTGGCCACATTGCCATAACAGTAATGACACACTAGCAACAAATGTAACTGATATCTGACTATTTTAATTGCAACATATTTTTAATAACAATATATGATATATGATCATATATATATATATAAATATATGATCAAAGTCAATTTGTTGAGCCTGTATGAGGTAATCTCGACCTGGGATTTAATACATATGATGTTAGTGTTGCAATTGTTAGTTCAGGAAGTGAAATCAAACAAAAATCCTTCATTATGTTTATTAGGTATATTGTTATTTTTCATAATATATAAGTTAAAAAGTTATTTGCCGGTACTGTTGGATATTCATTTGACGTCCCAGCAAGACGAGGTTGTTCCTGGTGCTTCAGGGAGACGTGGTTGTCCCTGGTGCTTCAGGGAGATGTGGTTGTCCCTGGTGCTTCAGGGAGACGTGGTTGTCCCTGGTGCTTCAGGGAGATGTGGTTGTCCCTGGTGCTTCAGGGAGACGTGGTTGTTCCTGGTGCTTCAGGGGGACGTGGTTGTCCCTGGTGCTTCAGGGAGACGTGGTTGTCCCTGGTGCTTCAGGGAGACGTGGTTGTGCCTGGTGCTTCAGGGAGACTTGGTTGTCCTTGGTGCTTCAGGGAGACTTGGTTGTCCCTGGTGCTTCAGGGAGACGTGGTTGTCCCTGGTGCTTCAGGGAGACTTGGTTGTCCCTGGTGCTTCAGGGAGACTTGGTTGACCCTGGTGCTTCAGGGAGACGTGGTTGTCCCTGGTGCTTCAGGAAGATGTGGTTGTCCCTGGTGCTTCAGGGAGACTTGGTTGTCCCTGGTACTTCAGGGAGACGTGGTTGACCCTGGTGCTTCAGGGAGACGTGGTTGTTCCTGGTGCTTCAGGGAGACTTGGTTGACCCTGGTGCTTCAGGGAGACGTGGTTGACCCTGGTGCTTCAGGGAGACGTGGTTGTTCCTGGTGCTTCAGGGAGACGTGGTTGTCCCTGGTGCTTCAGGGAGACGTGGTTGTCCCTGGTGCTTCAGGGAGACGTGGTTGTCCCTGGTGCTTCAGGGAGACTTGGTTGTCCCTGGTGCTTCAGGGAGGCGTGCTTGTCCCTGGTGCTTCAGGGAGACGTGGTTGTCTCTGGTGCTTCAGAGAGGCGTGGTTGTCCCTGGTGCTTCAGGGAGACGTGGTTGTCCCTGGTGCTTCAGGGAGACCGGTTTATCATATGGCATTAAACAAGCTTAGGCACCTGATAATTAATTAATCTCCAGTATGCAGTATTTTGTGTAGAGTTGATGTGATAATCTAGAGAGACTTCAACACCTCTTGGTTATACATAGTATCTGGTGATGGATCTCTCGCCTCCCAGAGTAGCACCTGCAGGCTTTCCATGAGTGTGTATCATCATCAGAATATATATATATATATATAATATATATATATATATAATATATATATATATATATATATATATATATATATATATATATATGCGAACAAGCCTGAATGGTCCCCAGGACTATATGCGAATGAAAACTCACACCCCAGAAGTGACTCGAACCCATACTCCCAGGAGCAAACAACTGGTATGTACAGGGACGCCTAAACGGTGCCGGCGGGGAAGTGGTTCATATAGCTCAGGCTATCACTTCCTTATGTCCGGTCGTGATGGTCAAGTGGTTTAAGGCGTCCCTGTACATACCAGTTGCGTTGCTTCTGGGAGTATGGGGTTCGAGTCACTTCCGGGGTGTGAGTTTTCATTCAATATATTATATATATATATATATATATATATATTATATATTATATATATAATATATATATATATATATAAATGTCTTGTTAATGAAAAATGGACTCTATTCAAATGGCTACCAGCTGAGTGTTGTTAAATGGGAAGGTTCAGCGATTATTCAGTGATGACTGAACATCTGGTTTTAAGGGGCTTAAGAGGTCATCCTCGGTGACCTGACCGCAAAAATGGTGCACGGGCCAGTCGTGTTGGCCAGAGGCTCAGGTTCTGGATATCTTAACCCCGCCAGACACTCAGATGAGCCACAATTCATGTCCATATTAGTTGCAGGATATCATAGTGTTGTGTGAGCGACTACGGACAGTTATATATAGTGTATCCAGAGTTCAGAATGCATTTCTATGTTTCAATTTCTTTGATGATGATCTGTTTGAGTTGATCACCAAATAGTGAGAATCAGAAATCTCACTATTTCTGATTCGTCTATAATAATCAAGGTAAAGGTAAAACATCTGAGAGCTCCACTCAGCGATTATTATGTCTAAATGTTTTTTTCTGTAATATATATCGTTACAATCACACTTCCTAGATGTTTTCTGATCCTTTGAGGATTTCCCCTGGACCTTTGTCAGTAGGGAACTATTAATAATAAATCCCTAGGAGGACTGTCATGCTCCACAGTAATCCTCGTGGATAAGACTTTCCCTCATAAATCATCAATGAATAAAAAAAAAATGTCTATAGGTGAGTAGAAGTCTAAGTAAAATCCACCAGTTTACTGGGGCGAACTTATCTACTTATTTTTTTGCAGGAATATTCCTGCGCGGGCCCTAAGCCTCTGAATGGCCTATATACTTGACACAGCTCCAAATACATCATTATCTATATACATATCCACAGCTAAGTAACAATACAGTAAGTCAAGGCACAGGTCAAGCAGTTAGATGTCATTAAGTACAGATCACCAAATGACATTGTTACACTATACAGCTTAAGACTGGCTAGTAAGTTGGTGAACATAGTGGGTATTATGACCACACATACACCAGTATGATTATACTGTGGCTGGTGTAAATGAGTTTCAAACTGTATAGTGATATTTTGGCTGATTAGCCTAATAACACGAATATTATATTAGCTATTTAATATCTTTTCGACAATACACTAGTAATAATATGCATTGCCAATGTATGTTAAATATATCTATGTATATAATATTTCTGTACCAAGTTGTATGCCAGGTATTTGTGGATATGTATATTGGAAGTCTAGTGAATAGCAGTAGCCTAATGTCATGTAGCTTGGAAAACATCCTTATATGCTTTTTGTATAAGAAATATTATGTGAACTATGATGTAGAATGTATACATTTAGGTCTCTAAATATTACTAGCATGTATACTGAGTAATATCCATTTCATTATTGTTCATTGCATTGTCCTCTTGTCATCACAGTAAATGATATTCTGGCACTGTGAGATGTATACCACAGAGACAGGTTTATACTCATGTTGTATATATATATATATATATATAATATATATATATATATATTATATATATTATTAAATATGACCGAAAAAGTAAGATTAATAATTCTAACACGATTTTCTCTATTTTCCTTATGTTTTTTTTTACTGGTGACGGTAAATGAAAAATCAATTCTCCAAAATTCATTTTATTTCTAGTCTGACGCGACACTTGAGCGCGTTTCGTAAAACTTATTACATTTTCAAAGACTTTAGTTTACACACACACACAACACACTATAACTGAACAGAGTTAAACAGCTTTTCTTTTTATACCTGCATTTGGTTAGGTGACATGTTACAATGGTTTGGGGTGAGGTGAAACACAACACAGAACACGAAACAATGGGTATAAGCTAAAGGGAAGAATAGATCTGTAACTGCAGAAGGCCTATTGGCCCATATTTCTTGATGTTTCTATATTGGAGCGGAGTCTTGAAGTGGGTAGAATATAGTTGTGCGTTAATTGGCTGTTGATTGCTGGTGTTGACTTCTTGATGTGTAGTGCCTCGCAGATGTCAAGCCGCCTGTTGTCGCTGTATCTATCAATGATTTCTGTGTTGTTTGTTAAGATTTCTCTGGTGATGGTTTGGTTGTGGGAAGAGATTATATGTTCCTTGATAGAGCCCTGTTGCTTATGCATCGTTAATCGCCTGGAAAGAGATGTTGTTGTCTTGCCTATATATTGAGTTCTTTGGGGCTTACAGTCCCAAGTGGGCATTTGAAGGCATAGACGACATTGGTCTCTTTCAAAGCGTTCTGCTTTGTGTCTGGAGAGTTTCTCATGAGTAGGTTGGCAGTTTTCTTGGTTTTATAGTAAATCGTCAATTGTATCTTCTGATTTTTGTCTGTAGGGATAACGTTTCTATTAACAATATCTTTCAGGACCCTTTCCTCCGTTTTATGAGCTGTGGAGAGAAGTTCCTGTAAAATAGTCTAATAGGGTATAGGTGTTGTGTTAGTTGTCTCTTCAGAGGTTGCATGGCGTTTCACTTTCCTTCTTATGATGTCTTCATGAAACCATTGGAGAAGCCGTTGTTGACTAGACCTGCCTTACTCTACAGAGTTCTTCGTCGACTTGCTTCCATTCTGAGCTGTGGCTGAGAGCACGGTCGACATAAGCGTTAACAACACTCCTTNCATAACAATTAGTTTATTCAATAAAGTACTAACTACTACAGCAAAACAAGAGAGATAGTCAATGACGTTACTCGAAATCCTTCCTGTGCACTAAAATTGACAGCTAGACACCAGCCCTCGGACTGCATAATGAACTAACTCGAACATAAGCGTGCCCACAGAGGAATCAACAAGCAACAAGAACTAACGATCTATAATCACAATTACAACAAATGACACAATGAGTTCTGAACACCGTCTCCAGTAACCTCCTAACTCTACGCCTCAGTGCAGTCTACACCTGCAATAGCGGTTGCAATGCAATCAAATCAGTAGCCTTTCAATGACATCAATAACTAATGGGTTCACTGGCAACTCCAGCACCCTTCCTCAAATTAATCTTTACGTTAACACTCGTCCCACGGACGATCAACAATCAATACAATTGATTTACGTTAATAACACCATAACATTTACGTTAATTTAATAACTCTTACAACTGTCACTAGTAACGCGGAAATTACACAACACTCTACCCGTCGAGCATTCAGTGAGAAAATCCCTTAATCCCTGTACTACCAGACAGCTGATTAATCTCTTTACTAGTTACGTTAATTTACGTTAATCGTTACTAATCACTCAGCGATGGTAAACTCTGATTTACAATGTCCAAAGTGCTAAGAGAACGGTAATCACTCGTGATTACCTTTAGAGTAATTAATTACTATCCTCAAGATCAATAGTTAAACAGTTAAATACGCAACCTTTCACACTGGCTCAGCAATTTACATTAAGGTATGAATTCCGTCTGAGCCTTCCATACTCAGACCAATTCAGGTGGCTAATAACAGTAATTAGGCACCACGTTTACGTTATTCTAAAATGACGTTACTCTTCCCACGAGTCAATCAAGTGCCGGTACTTCCGGACATAAATAACGACGTTACGTTAATGGAACAATGTAGCCTTCGTGTGAGTCGATCAACAAGGATCGAGATTAATCACTTTGACTTCCTGAAACACGTCAATTACCCGGCCCACTGACCGTTAATTACGACAGACAATACTCTAATTCTTATCTGGCTGGTGGCTAGGCTCCTTGAGACTACCGTAGCTGCTTGCAGGAAAGTAAATTAACCCAAACGTATTCTACGTTACTCATATTGTAAAAGAACAAATTCTCTTAAGCAATGGGCGTTCCCTCGGTTACGTTATATTAATTGCCTCGCAATCACCTCACTGAATACTGGACTTCGATGTCCTACCAGATAAACAGGAGAATATATGTATATCCAAGTACTCGTCTACAGCCGAGTTCACCCACGACAATGTCAAATCACACTAACAAATCACAGTGATTTACGTTACAATCCGGTTGCAATGACAATACTGCAGAACCTAGTAAAATAACATACAGGACATGAACCCTCTAGAACACTGCCCCCACAATGACTTTACTGAACTGCAGTTACCCACGGTGATTGCTCAACTCTAGCAACAATCACTAACAATGACAACCCCTTTGCAACAACACACACTGCAAGTACTCTAATTTCCAAGTATTAGAATACTGCTCAACACTTACTTATTTACTGTTGCAAATGACCCCAGTGCTCTCAATAACCCCTAGAACATAGGTCCCAAATTTGCAATAACCACACAGTAAATAACACATAACACTGGGCACCGTGACACTACGATTATATATATATATATAATTACTGCTGACACATGTAGCCTACAGCTATCAAACGTTATTGGGAACACTAAGGAGATCTCGCACTCCTAAATCACATGGGTGAGTGATTTATCGATCACGCATGCCGAATAAACACTCCCGAGTTTTACGTTACTCGACAGAGCGAGGGCTGTCACTCCCGACAGCCTCGTCACTCACCAAATTCTACCAAATTACGTTAATACTGCAACCATATGTATATATAATCACACTTCTCACGGCCCCTGGGAACAATACAAATTAATTAAAACCACACTGTGGGCCACTCCACAAATCATGCCAGGAATCACTGACGTTACCACATACCTGAGCGCTCAGTGTTGAAATTCCACACCTGCAAGACTACACATGAAATGATATCACTCCGTCCCACGGACGATCAAGAATGAATAATTACCACAATGGAATAATATATTATTACATGGACATCCTCTCAGTCCTTGGCTAATCTATGTATATACTCTGTTCCCGGTGTACCCCACACACACACACTCTGTACGTCTGTGCTCACAAGACGTACGTCCCTCAGGACTGACGAGATGACAACAAGGGTGATTATCTCCTCGCCCACACTTCACTTCACCTACAGGTGCTGCGTGACAATGCGACGGAACACTTGACCTCGAATTCAAGCTTTAGAGACTACTAATCACCAGAAATACACACATAGGTACTTACATTCATACTGCCGGCTTACACACACCATTCCCATACATCAGGCACCCCGCTATGGGTGGTAGGCTGGCTGGTTGGTACCTCCGCGGTATCGTTCGTACAATGGCGCGCACCGAACCCTCCCACAACACGGCTTGTTTCGTACCCTCGACCCACCGGTAAGTGAAGCGTTCGTACACAGGTGACGCGCACAATGATTCGTCTTAAACAAACATGGGAAATCTGCCTTAAAGCACTAACACTTATTTCCCCGTTCCCATCGACTGCTACAGAGCACTAGCAAGTCTAATCATCACTGGTATGGGATCTACGAGTCTGTTACTGCTCGTATGCACGTTACCCCACGATCCCAGATAAGATCTTCTCTTCACTCGCTGTTCACAATGTCCATTCCCCTCCAAGCGACGACTACGGCCGGATTCTGTGACGACCGCTGTAGTAGATTGAAGCAGGAGTTGAAACAGCTGAGTTGTTGAACCACCACGACGCAATATACTCAATTTGGCCGAATTGAGCATAGGAGCGTCTTGACAGGGTGATGGTTCTGTCCAGAATGACGCTCACACCGTCGATTCCCGCGTATTCCTCGGAATAACCAATGAGGGGAAGGCATACTGGGGCCTACCCCTCTCCTCCAATCAGCGACGGTGTAGCATAGCCCCTAGGGCAACTCCAAGATGGCCGACCAACATGGCGGCTCAAGATGTTTACTAAGATGGCGTCTGTTTCCATGGCGACGCCTCAAGTGGCTGGCGAGCGGGTGGCCCGCAGCTACCCACGCCAGGCCTAACTGTTTTCCCGCGCAAACTAGAGTCTCGCCCTAGCTATACAATGAGAGATGCTATCGGCTCTATCTCTGTCCACAGACATGCTACCACGGCCACGGTAACATTTCTGAACTGCTGATGACTGGGGCTCTCACGTAAGCCCAAACACTAGATGTTTCGGTTGCTGGTTACCAAAGTTAAGTCCGCACACTTAACAAGTGCACTTAACAAGTGTACTGGCCTCCCACAGGCATAAGAGCACTATTGTAAGTGAGCTGGTGAACCATCCCCTCACAGCGACCACCAGCAGTATACTCTCCCAGCGACCACCTGCAGTATACTCTACCAGCGACCACCAGCAGTATACTCTCCTAGCGACCACCAGCAGTATACTCTACCAGCGACCACCAGCAGTATACTCTACCAGCGACCACCAGCAGTATACCCTCCCAGCGACCACCAGCAGTATACTCTACCAGCGACCACCAGCAGTATAATCTACCAGCGACCACCTGCAGTATACTATACCAGCGACCACCATCAGTATACTCTCCCAGCGACCACCTGCAGTATACTCTTCCAGCGACCACCAGCATTATACTCTCCCAGCGACCACCAGCAGTATACTCTCCCAGCGACCACCTGCAGTATACTCTCCCAGCGACCACCATCAGTATACTCTCCCAGCGACCACCTGCAGTATACTCTTCCAGCGACCACCAGCAGTATACTCTCCCAGCGACCACCAGCAGTATACTCTCCCAGCGACCACCTGCAGTATACTCTTCCAGCGACCACCAGCAGTATACTCTACCAGCGACCACCAGCAGTATACTCTCCCAGCGACCACCATCAGTATACTCTCCCAGCGACCACCATCAGTATACTCTCCCAGCAGTATGCTCTTCCAGCGACCACCAGCAGTATACTCTACCAGCGACCACCAGCAGTATACTCTCCCAGCGACCACCAGCAGTATACTCTCCCAGCGACCACAAGCAGTATACTCTCCCAGCGACCACCAGCAGTATACTCTACCAGGGACCACCAGCAGTATACTCTGCCAGCGACCACCAGCATCATACTCTCCCAGCGACCACCAGCAGTATACTCTGCCAGCGACCACGAGCAGTATACTCTCCCAGCAGTATACTCTCCCAGCGACCACCAGCAGTATACTCTCCCAGGGACCACAAGAAGTATACTCTCCCAGCGACCACCAGCAGTATACTCTACCAGCTGTATACTCTCCCAGCGACTACCAGCAGTATACTCTCCCAGCAGTATACTCTCCCTGCGACCACCAGCAGTATACTCTGCCAGCGACCACCAGCAGTATACTCTCCCAGCGACCACCAGCAGTAAACTCTACCAGCGACCACCAGCAGTATACTCTCCCAGCGACCACCAGCAGAATACTCTCCCAGCGACCACCAGCAGTATACTCTACCAGCGACCACCATCAGTATACTCTACCAGTGACCACCAGCAGTATACTCTACCAGCGACCACCAGCAGTATACTCTCCCAGCGACCACCAGCAGTATACTCTACCAGCGACCACCAGCAGTATACTCTCCCAGCGACCACCAGCAGTATACTCTACCAGTGACCACCAGCAGTATACTCTACCAGTGACAACCAGCAGTATACTCTACCAGTGAAAACCAGCAGTATACTCTACCAGTGACAACCAGCAGTATACTCTACCAGCGACCACCAGCAGTATACTCTGCCAGCGACCACCAGCAGTATACTCTACCAGCGACCACCAGCAGTATACTCTCCCAGTGACCACCAGCAGTATACTCTCCCAGCGACCACCAGCAGTATACTCTCCCAGCGACCACCAGCAGTATACTCTCCCAGCGAACACCAGCAGTATACTCTACCAGTGACCACCAGCAGTATACTCTGCCAGCGACCACCAGCAGTATACTCTCCCAGCGACCACCAGCAGTATACTCTGCCAGCGATCACCAGCAGTATACTCTCCCAGCGACCACCAGCAGTATACTCTGCCAGCGACCACCAGCAGTATACTCTCCCAGCGACCACCAGCAGTATACTCTACCAGCGAACACCAGCAGTATACTCTCCCAGCGACCACCAGCAGTATACTCTACCAGCGACCACCAGCAGTATACTCTCCCAGCGACCACCAGCAGTATACTCTACCAGCGACCACCAGCAGTATACTCTACCAGCGACCACCAGCAGTATACTCTCCCAGCGACCACCAGCAGTATACTCTACCAGCGACCACCAGCGGTATACTCTCCCAGCGACCACCAGCAGTATACTCTACCAGCGACCACCAGCAGTATACTCTGCCAGCGACCACCAGCAGTATACTCTACAAGCGACCACCAGCAGTATACTCTGCCAGCGACCACCAGCAGTATACTCTACCAGCGACCACCAGCAGTATACTCTACAAGCGACCACCAGCAGTATACTCTACCAGCGACTCTCCTCCACCGTCGTGTCCAATAATTGGTTATACTCTAAAAATTGTATATCTTGTTTCCTCCTCTGGATATCACCCCACTGAACGATAACATGTGGGGTCGTTCCTTCTCCTGTACGATAACATGTAGTACGTCACAGTGTGTGTGACGAACAGTGACCAGTGTGTGTGATGTACAGTGATCAGTGTGTGTGATGTACAGTGACCAGTGTGTGTGACGAACAGTGATCAGTGTGTGTGATGTACAGTGCACAGTGTGTGTGATGTACAGTGACCAGTGTGTGTGACGAACAGTGATCAGTGTGTGTGATGTACAGTGACCAGTGTGTGTGACGAACAGTGATCAGTGTGTGTGATGTACAGTGCACAGTGTGTGTGATGTACAGTGAACAGTGTGTGTGATGTACAGTGAACAGTGTGTGTGATGTACAGTGACCAGTGTGTGTGATGTACAGTGACCAGTGTGTATGACGAACAGTGACCAGTGTGTGTGATGTACAGTGACCAGTGTGTGTGACGAACAGTGACCAGTGTGTGTGATGTACAGTGATCAGTGTGTGTGATGTACAGTGAACAGTGTGTGTGATGTACAGTGAACAGTGTGTGTGATGTACAGTGACCAGTGTGTGTGATGTACAGTGACCAGTGTGTGTGATGTACAGTGAACAGTGTGTGTGATGTACAGTGAACAGTGTGTGTGATGTACAGTGAACAGTGTGTGTGATGTACAGTGAACAGTGTGTGTGCGAACAGTGACCAGTGTGTGTGATGTACAGTGAACAGTGTGTGTGATGTACAGTGAACAGTGTGTGTGATGAACAGTGACCAGTGTGTGTGATGTACAGTGATCAGTGTGTGTGATGTACAGTGAACAGTGTGTGTGATGTACAGTGACCAGTGTGTGTGACGAACAGTGACCAGTGTGTGTGATGTACAGTGAACAGTGTGTGTGATGTACAGTGACCAGTGTGTGTGACGAACAGTGACCAGTGTGTGTGATGTACAGTGAACAGTGTGTGTGATGTACAGTGACCAGTGTGTGACGAACAGTGACCAGTGTGTGTGATGTACAGTGATCAGTGTGTGACGAACAGTGACCAGTGTGTGTGATGTACAGTGACCAGTGTGTGACGAACAGTGACCAGTGTGTGTGATGTACAGTGACCAGTGTGTGTGACGAACAGTGACCAGTGTGTGTGATGTACAGTGACCAGTGTGTGTGTGATGTACAGTGAACAGTGTGTGTGATGTACAGTGACCAGTGTGTGTGACGAACAGTGACCAGTGTGTGTGATGTACAGTGACCAGTGTGTGTGATGTACAGTGAACAGTGTGTGTGACGAACAGTGACCAGTGTGTGTGATGTACAGTGACCAGTGTGTGTGATGTACAGTGACCAGTGTGTGTGATGTACAGTGACCAGTGTGTGTGATGTACAGTGAACAGTGTGTGTGATGTACAGTGACCAGTGTGTGACGAATAGTGACCAGTGTGTGTGATGTACAGTGACCAGTGTGTGTGATGTACAGTGAACAGTGTGTGTGATGTACAGTGACCAGTGTGTGTGATGTACAGTGACCAGTGTGTGTGATGTACAGTGAACAGTGTGTGTGGTGTACAGTGACCAGTGTGTGACGAACAGTGACCAGTGTGTGTGATGTACAGTGACCAGTGTGTGTGACGAACAGTGACCAGTGTGTGTGATGTACAGTGACCAGTGTCTGGCTGCTCTGGGAGCAACCAGACACACGCACCACACCGCTGCACCACGACGTGGTTCAATAAGTGTCGTCGTGGCGTGTCTAAATATAGGCTTAAGACCAACCTGTGAAGGATGCACCGGACCTCCATGTACACCTATGTAACGGGGGCACATATGTAAGAGCTGCCTAAGCCACAGCTCGCTGGCCTGAGTGCCCAACAGGTGTCGCACCACCTTGCTCACCAACGGCCTCATAATATGAAAGTTATTAAAATAATAGTTACAATGACGATAGTGTTCCACTCACCAATATTCCATACATCAATGATCCATACAGCAATGTTCATAACTGTGATGACACACTGGCAACATTGCCATAACTGTGATGACACACTGGCAACATTGCTATAAGTGTGATGACACACTGGCAACATTGCCATAACTGTGATGACACACTGGCAACATTGCCATAAGTGTGATGACACACTGGCAACATTGCCATACCTGTGATGACACACTGGCAACATTGCCATAACAGTAATGACACACTGACAACATTGCCATAACTGTAAAGACACACTGACAACATTGTCATAACTGTAAAGACACACTGACAACATTGCCATAATAGTAATGACACACTGACAACATTGCCATAACAGTAATGACACACTGGCAACATTGCCATAACTGTAATGACACACTGACAACATTGCCATAACTGTAATGACACACTGACAACATTGCCATAACAGTAATGACACACTGACAACATTGCCATAACAGTAATGACACACTGACAACATTGCCATAACAGTAATGACACACTGGCAACATTGCCATAACAGTAATGACACACTGCAACATTGCCATAACAGTAAACACACTGACAACATTGCCATAACTGTAATGACACACTGACAACATTGCCATAACAGTAATGACACACTGGCAACATTGCCATAACTGTAATGACACACTGCAACATTGCCATAACTGTAAACACACACTGACAACATTGCCATAACAGTAATGACACACTGGCAACATTGCCATAACAGTAATGACACACTGGCAACATTGCCATAACTGTAATGACACACTGGCAACATTGCCATAACAGTAATGACACACTGACAACATTGCCATAACAGTAATGACACACTGGCAACATTGCCATAACAGTAATGACACACTGACAACATTGCCATAACAGTAATGACACACTGGCAACATTGCCATAACAGTAATGACACACTGACAACATTGCCATAACTGTAATGACACACTGACAACATTGCCATAACTGTAATGACACACTGACAACATTGCCATAACTGTAATGACACACTGGCAACATTGCCATAACAGTAATGACACACTGGCAACATTGCCATAACTGTAATGACACACTGGCAACATTGCCATAAGTAATGACACACTGGCAACATTGCCATAACAGTATGACACACTGGCAACATTGCCATAATAGTAATCACACTGGCAACATTGCCATAATAGTAATGACACACTGACAACATTGCCATAACAGTAATGACACACTGACAACATTGCCATAACAGTAATGACACACTGACAACATTGCCATAATAGTAATGACACACTGGCAACATTGCCATAATAGTAATGACACACTGGCAACATTGCCATAACAGTAATGACACACTGCAACATTGCCATAATAGTAATGACACACTGACAACATTGCCATAACAGTAATGACACACTGACAACATTGCCATAACTGTAATGACACACTAACAACATTGCCATAATAGTAATGACACACTGGCAACATTGCCATAACAGTAATGACACACTGGCAACATTGCCATAACAGTAAACACACCTGACAACATTGCCATAACAGTAATGACACACTGACAACATTGCCATAACAGTAATGACACACTGGCCACATTGCCATAACAGTAATGACACACTGGCCACATTGCCATAACAGTAATGACACACTGGCAAATTGCCATAACAGTAATGACACACTGACAACATTGCCATAACTGTAATGACACACTGACAACATTGTAATAACAGTAATGACACACTG
>WNGS01146801.1:0-14253 GCA_020271785.1 Procambarus virginalis | reverse complement strand
AATAAGCAACAAATTTGCAAATGTGCTGCTACTCAAACCTGAATCTAAATCATTTATATATATATAAACAACAGAGGTCCCAGGACAGAGCCTTGAGGCACTCCACTAACAACATTATCCCACTCTGACTTAACCCCATATATACTAACTCTCTGTTTTTTTGGAATAGCCATGCCCTAATCCAACTTAATGTAGCACCCGCAATACCAGACCCTCTATTTTTTTAATTAGTTTTCATGTGGTACAGTATCAAAAGCTTTGCTAAAGTCAAGGTACACAACATCACAATCCTTACCACTATCAACTGCCTCAACTATGCTGGAATAAAAAGATAGCAAATTTGTTAAACATGAACGGCCATTTGAAAATCCATGTTGCGACTCATTTATTAATTTATGATTTTCAAGATGAAGACGAATTTTATTTGCAATTATCGATTCAACTAACTTTGCCACAATAGACGTTAGGCTAATTGGCCGATAGTTTGACGCAAGTGATCTATCTCCTTTCTTAAAAATTGGTACCACATTAGCTACCTTCTATGACGCTGGCACTCTGCCTAACTCTATTGATTTATTAAATATGGTAGACAGTGGCTCGGAAAGCTCCTCTTTGCATTCTTTAAGCACCCTGGCAAACACTTCATCCGGCCCTGGGGATTTGTTTGGTTTTAGTTTTACTAATTGTTTAATTACATCCTCCCTGGTAACTGCTAAACTAGTCAACCTGTCCTCATCCCCACCCACATAGACTTGTTCGGCTGAAGGCATACTGTTACGTTCTTCTTTAGTAAATACAGATATAAAATATTTGTTAAAAATACTACTCATCTCCTTGTCATTATCCGTTATTTGACCTGTCTCAGTTTTTAATGGACCTATCCTTTCCCTAGTCTTAGTTCGATATAACTGAAAAAACCCTTTAGGATTTGTCTTTGCTTGCCCTGCTATGCGAACTTCATAGTTTCTTTTTGCTTTCCTTATCTCTTTTTTAACATTTCTAACCAGTTGTACGATTTCCTGCTCTAAAGTGACCTCCCCATTTTTAATCGTTTTGTACCAAGCTCTGTTTTTACCTATAAGGTTCTTCAAATTCTTTGTCATCCACTTTGGGTCATTAGTATTCGATCTATTCAATTTGTATGGTATACTACGTTTCTGTGCTTTGTTTAGAATATTCTTAAATAAGTTATATATTGAATCCACATCGAAATCCCCTTTTACGTCACCTATCGCTGGGTTCATGTCTCGCTCAAAGACCGGCACACACCTCATACCCAAAACTTTCCAATCTATTTGACGCAAAAAAATTCTTAGGCTATTAAAATCAGCTTTTCGAAAATCTGGCACTTTAACAGAATTTTCTCCTACAGGTCTATTCCATTCTATGCTAAATCTGATTTCTTTGTGATCACTGTTCCCTAGCTCACTCCCTATTTCGATGTCATTGATTTGTTTTTCCCTGTTAGTTAACACTAAATTTAAAATATTATTTTCCCGTGTTGGTTCCTTAATGTGTTGCGTAAGAAAGCAATCGGCAATTAATTCTAGAAAATCTTCTGCTTCACTATTCACTGTTTTGTTCAACAAGTTTATTCCACTCAAATTAAAGTCACCCATGACATAAATACTGTTAGAACTAGATGCTCTAGATATTTCATCCCATAGAAGTTTTGCTTCCATTCTGTTTAAATTTGGTGGCCTATATATAACTCCTATTATAATATTATTTGCTTTTTCGTTTAATTCTATCCAAATAGTTTCTGTGTGTGGCTCAGTTTTGATTCCCTCTTTGAGACTACATTTCAAATTGTCTCTAACATATATGGCTACTCCCCCTCCTCGTTTATTATTTCGATCTGTGTGAAATAGTTTAAATTCATTTATTTGATATTCAGCTAATAGTTCTCTATTTTCTACATTCATCCACGTTTCATCCAACTCTGTAGGGTAAGGCAGAGTTCAACAACGGCTTCTCCAATGGTTTCGCTGAAGACATCATAAGAAGGAAGGTGAAACGCCATGCAACCTCTGAAGAGACAAGTAACACAACACCTACACCCTATTAGACTATTTTACAGGAACTTCTTTCCACAGCTCACAAAACGGAGGAAAGGGTTCTGAAAGATACTGTTAATAGAAACGTTATCCCTACAGACAAAAATCAGAAGATACAACTGACGATTTACTATAAAGCCAAAAAAACGGCCAGCCTACCCATGAGAAACTCTCCAGACACAAAGCAAAACGCTTTAAAAGAGACCAACGTCGTCTATGCCTTCAAATACCCACTTGGGGACAATGTAGATATGATAGAGCCCATTAGGCTCGGGAATCTGTACACCAGTTCATTGACAGTTGAGAGGCGGGACCAAAGAGCCAAAGCTCAACCCCCGCAAGCACATATAGGTGAGGACACACACACACACTATACGGGAGGCGGGAGGCGGGACCAAAGAGCCAAAACTCAACCCCCGCAAGCACAAATAGGTGAATAGGTGAGTACACACACACACACACACGACACACACACACATACGACACACACACACATACGACACACACACACACACAACACACACACACACACACACACACACACACACACACACACACACACACACACACACACACACACACACACACACACACACACAACACACACACACACACACACACACACACACACACACACACACACACACACACACACACACACACACCACACACACACACTGATTGAGTGTATGTGTGTGTGTGTGTGTGTACTCACCTATTTGTACTCACCTATTTGTGCTTGCGGGGGTTGAGCTTTGGCTCTTTGGTCCCGCCTCTCAACTGTCAATCAACTGGTGTACAGATTACTGAGCCTACTGGGCTCTATCATATCTACATTTGAAACTGTGTATGGAGTCAGCCTCCACCACATCACTGCATAAAGCATTCCATCCGTTAACTACTCTCACACTGAAAAAGTGCCTTCTAACGTTTCTGTGGCTCATGTGGGTACTCAGTTTCCATATGTGTCCCCTTGTTCCCGTCCCACCAATTTTGAATAGTTTATCATTGTTTTCCCGGTCGATTCCTCTGAGGATTTTGTAGGTTCTGATCATGTCTTCCCCTACTCTTCTGTCTTCCAGTGTCGTAAGGTGCATTTCCCGCAGCCTTTCCTCGTAACTCATGCCTCTTAGTTCTGGGACTAGTCTAGTGGCATACGTTTGGACTTTTTCCTGCTTCGTCTTGTGCTTGACAAGGAACGGGCTCCATGCTGGGGCCACATACTCAAGGATTGGTCTTACATATGTGGTGTACAAGATTCTGAATGATTCCTTACAGACGTTCCTGAACGCTGTTCTGATATTAGCCAGCCTCGCATATGCCGCAGACGTTATTTTTTTTATGTGGGCTTCAGGAGACAGGTTTGGTGTGATATCAACTCCTAGATCTTTCTCTCTGTCTGTTTCATTAAGTACTTCATCTCCTATTCTGTATCCTGTGTCTGGCCTCCTGTTTCCACTGCCTAGTTTCATTACTTTGCATTTACTCGGGTTGAACTTCAACAGCCATTTGTTGGACCATTCACTCAGTCTGTCTAGGTCGCCTAGTAGCCTCCTACTGTCGTCCTCAGTTTCAATCCTCCTCATAATTTTTGCATCATCGGCAAACATTGAGAGAAACGATTCTATACCCTCTGGGAGATCATTTACATATATCAGAAACAGTATAGGCCCAAGGACTGACCCCTGCGGGACTCCACTCGTAACGTCTCGCCAATCTGAGACCTCACCGCTCACACTGACTCTTTGTCTCCTGTTGCTTAGGTACTCCTGTATCCAACGGAATACCTTCCCTTTCACTCCAGCCTGCATCTCCAGCTTTCTCACTAGCCTCTTGTGTGGCACTGTATCAAAGGCTTTCTGGCAATCCAAAAATATGCAGTCTGCCCACCCTTCTCTTTCTTGCCTTACTTTTGTTACCTGGTCGTAGAATTCAAATAACCCTGTGAGGCAAGACCTGCCATCCCTGAATCCATGTTAGTGCTTTGTTACAAAGTTCTTTCACTCTAGGTGCTCCACTAGCTTTCTTCGCACAATCTTCTCCATCAGCTTGCATGGTATGCAGGTTAGGGACACTGGCCTGTAATTCAGTGCCTCCTGTCTATCCCCTTTCTTGTATATCGGGACTACATTAGCTGCTTTCCAAATTTCTGGCAGTTCCCCTGCTGCCAGAGATTTGTTATACACTATGGAGAGTGGGAGGCACAGTTCTTCTGCTCCTTCCTTTAGTATCCAAGGGGAGATTCCATCTGGGCCTATAGCCTTTGTCACATCCAACTCTAGTAAACACTTCCTTACTTCCCCGCTGGTAATCTCAAACTCTTCCAGTGGTTCCTGGTTAGCTGTTCCCTCTCTTATCTCTGGGATTCCCCTTGCTCTAGGGTGAAGACCTCTTGGAATTTCTTATTCAGTTCCTTACATACTTCCTTGTCGTTTGTATTGAATCCTTCTGCCCCTATCCTTAATTTCATAACCTGTTCCTTTACTGTTGTTTTTCTCCTGATGTGGCTATGCAGCAATTTAGGCTGAGTCTTTGCCTTGCTTGCGATGTCGTTTTCGTATTGTCTTTCCGCCTCTCTTCTCATCCTGACATATTCATTCCTGGCATTCTGGTATCTTTCTCTGCTCTCCAGTGTCCTGTTATTCCTATAGTTTCTCCATGCCCTTTTTCTTTGTTGCTTAGCTAGCCTACATCTCTAATTAAACCATGGGTTTCTCATCTTCATTTCACTGTTTTCCTTTTGGGCTGGGACAAACTTGTTTTCTGCGTCCTTGCACTTTTGCGTGATGTAGTCCATCATATCTTGGGCCGACTTTTCCCTGAGCTCTGTTTCCCATGCTATATCTGCTAGGAATTTTCTTATCTCCTCATAGTTTCCCTTTCGGTATGCTAACCTTTTGGTTTCGGTATCCCTCCTTGAGTTCAATAACCCTTCTTCAATCAGGTACTCAAACTCCAATACACTGTGGTCGCTCATTCCTACTGGGGCCTCAAAGCCGATTTCTGTTATGTCAGAGTCGTTCAGGGTGAAGACCAGGTCGAGTCTCGCTGGTTCGTCATTTCCTCTCATCCTTGTGGGTTCTCTGACATGCTGGGTTAAGAAGTTTCTAGTCACCACCTCCAGTAGTTTGGCTCTCCACGTATCCTCGCCGCCATGCGGTTCCTTGTTCTCCCAATCAATCCTTCTGTGCTTGAAGTCCCTCATGATGAGCAGGTGGGATCTGTGCAATCCAGAAGACCCAGGGGGACATACTTCACATGCTGCACGGCGTGAACATGCTTCTGGCGAGATCAGCAGGTTGCAACTGGATGCATGAGGATGCAACACGAGCCACGGCACATAACAGCAGACTCGGTGCTATCGCTGCCCTAGTGAACACACCACCATCAGTGAACACAACACCACCAGTGAACACACCACCAACACCAGTGAACACAACACCACCAACAGCACCAGCAGTGAACACAACGACACTAGTGTACACAACACCATTGACCACTGACACCCATACAAACAGTACCACCAGCACATGACGGTGGGGCAACACCACATACAACGCCACCAGTGCACACACTCTCCTTACCTTGAGGATACCTTGAGGTGCTTCCGGGGCTTATCGTCCCCGCGGCCCGGTCATCGACCAGGCCTCCTGGTTGCTGGACTGATCAACCAGGCTGTTGGACGCGGCTGCTCGCAGCCTGACGTATGAGTCACAGCCTGGTTGATCAGGTATCCTTTGGAGGTGCTTATCCAGTTCTCTCTTGAACACTGTGAGGGGTTTGCCAGTTATGTCCCTTATGTGTAGTGGAAGCGTGTTGAACAGTCTCGGGCCTCTGATGTTGATAGAGTTCTCTCTCAGAGTACCAGTTGCACCTCTGCTTTTCAACGGGGGTATTCTGCACATCCTGCCATGTCTTCTGGTCTCATGTGATGTTATTTCTGTGTGCAGGTTTGGGACCAGCCCCTCTAATATTTTCCACGTGTAAATTATTATGTATCTCTCCCGCCTGCGCTCAAGGGAATACAGATTTAGGCTCTTTAGTCGGTCCCAATAGTTTAGATGTTTTACCGAGTGGATTCTAGCAGTAAAGGATCTCTGCACGCTCTCCAGGTCAGCAATTTCACCAGCAGTGAAAGGGGCTGTCATTGTGCAGCAGTACTCCACTCTAGAGAGCACAAGCGTTTTGAAAAGTGTCATCATCGGTATAGCATCTCTAGTGTGAAAAGTTCTTGTTATCCAACCTGTCATTTTTCTTGCAGTTGTGACGGCTACTTTATTGTGTTCTTTAAAGGTAAGGTCTTCCGACATGAGTACACCCAGATCCTTTACATTGCCTTTTCGTTCTATGTTATGATTTGCCTGAGTTTTGTACGTGGTTTCCGTTTTTATATTTTCATTTTTTCCATAGCGCATGAGCTGGAACTTGTCTTCGTTAAACACCATATTATTTTCTGTAGCCCATAGAAAGACCTGATCTACATCTGACTGGAGGTTCGCCGTGTCCTCTATGTTGCCTACTCTCATGAAGATCCTAGTGTCATCTGCAAAGGATGATACAGTGCTATAGGTTGTGTTCTTGTCTATGTCCGATATGAGGATGAGAAAAAGTACTGGAGCAAGCACAGTACCCTGGGGGACTGAGCTCTTAACGGTTGACGGGTTGGATTTTATTTTGTTGACTATTACACATTGGGTTCTGTTGGTCAGGAAATTGTAGATCCATCTGCCTACTTTTCCGGTAATTCCTTTTGAGCGCATTTTATGGGCAATAACACCATGGTCACATTTATCAAAAGCTTTTGCGAAATCTGTGTAAATTACATCAGCGTTTTGTTTGTCTTCCATAGCATCTAATGCCATATCATAGTGGTCCAGCAACTGCGACAGGCAAGAGCGCCCTGTTCTGAAACCATGTTGTCCGGGGTTATGGAGATGCTGTGATTCCATGTATTTTGTGATCTTACTTCTTAGCACTCTCTCAAAAATTTTTATGATGTGCGATGTTAGTGCTATCGGTCTGTAATTTTTTGCCTCTGCCTTATTTCCTCCTTTATGAAGTGGTGCTATCTCTGCTGTTTTTAGTATATCAGGAATAACGCCAGTATCTAGGCTTTGTCTCCACAGAATGTGAAGGGCCTGCGATAGTGGTTTTTTACAGTTCTTGATGAATATGGAGTTCCAAGAATCCGGGCCTGGTGCGGAGTGCATAGGCATACTGTTTATGGCTTCTTCAAAATCCAGTGGGGATAGGGTGACGTCTGATATATGATTTGATGTTGGTATCATATCCATGAAAAATTCATTTGGGTTATCGATCTTTAGTGCGTTTAATGGCTCGCTGAAGACAGAGTCGTATTGCTTCCTCAGTAGCTCGCTCATTTCTTTGTTGTCATCGGTGAAAGTTCCATCTTCCTTTCGCAGGGGCCCGATACTAGATGTGGTTTTTGATCTTGATTTTGCATAGGAGAAAAATATTTCGGGTTTCTCTCTATTTCACTGATGGCCTTTTGCTCTCTTTCCCTCTCCTGCGTTTTGTATGATTCTTGTAGCTTGAGTTCAATTTTTCCTATTTCGCTACCTAACCTTCTTCGCCGTTCCTGAGATAGGGTGCGACTCTCAAGTTGTACCGCGATTCGTTTTCTTCGCCTATATAGGGAACGACGTTCTCGTTCCAATCTGCATCTCTTCCTCTTTTTTCTTAGGGGATGCGGTTTGTACATATTTCTAGTGCTACTGAGCTTATTTTTTCCAGGCACTGGTTCAGGTTCGCATTTCCTAGCTGTTCTTCCCAGTTTATTTCTGTGAAGTCCTGGTTTATTTGCTCCCAGTTTATCTGTTTATTATTGAAGTTGAATTTGCTGAAATCTCCTCCACCGGGAATCTGGACTGGTTTTGAAGGTCTATTCCCCATGGTTGTCATAACTTCAATTAAGTTGTGATCTGAGTAACAGGTATTTGTAATCATTATGTTCCTGATCAATTCATCATTATTAGTGAAAATGAGGTCCAGCGTGTTCTCCTTCCTGGTTGGTTCTACTATTTGCTGGTTTAAGGCAAACCTGTCGCACATCCGTAGCAGGTCATTTGCATGTGCCTGTTCATTAAGGCTACTTCCTGGTATTCTTTCTGATATTACTGTATTAGCCAGGTGCTTCCATTTCAGGTGCCGTAGGTTGAAGTCCCCAAGCAGGATGATGTTCGGAGCTGGATTTGTGAGGTTTTCCAAGCAGTGTTCTACTTTCATTAGTTGGTCTTTAAACTGCTGAGGGTTTGCCTCCGGTGACTTATATACAAGGACAATAACTACATTTATAATCTCTATTTTGATTATCAGCACTTCCACCATATCATTTGAGGTGTTTAGCAGCTCAGTACAGATGAGTGTGTCTTTGATGTATAGGCTGACCCCACCCTGAAGCCGGTGTTTCCTATCACATCTGAAAAGATTGTACTCTGAGATCCATATTTCACCATCATGGTAGTCCTTTGTGTGGGTTTCTGTTAGGGCTGCAAACACTGCATTTGCCTCATGAAGGAGACCATCTATAAAGTGAACTTTGTTGGATTTGCGTGTTTTTATACCTTGAATGTTGGCAAATATAAATGATGTTATCGTGGTAGTGGAAGTGCTGGATGCCTTACTTGGTGTTAATATCTGAGGCTCTGGTAAGGGGGCCACTGTGTTTGCGTCCAGGGTGTGTTGTTTTCGAAGTGATTCGTCCAGTTTCGGTAGTGGGGCGAGTGTTGTGTGGTGTAGTACCTGTGTGTTTGTTGGTAATGTGTATTCCAGACTTGTGGGTATCTCCCTTCCCCTCTGTAATCCTGTGGTGGTTCCATCTGACTGTTCCTCTCTCTTATATTTTCTGCTCTGTTTCTGCCTTCCTCTAAAAAATTGCCAGTAGTGTCATACTGATTTTCCCGTCTATAACGTTGTGTACCTCTCACGTGGAATTCCGGACACTGAAGATTGTAGCATTTTTTGTCCCTAATTGAAAATTGACATAATTTGGGGTGGAAGTATCTACACCCTGTTCCAAAACGGCATGTACCCCTCGCCAACATGTTCCTGCATTTTCGAGGATGCAGAAAATGGCATTTTGTTCCTAATTTTCCATATTTGCATATTCCTTTAGCGTAGAATTTGCAAATGTGTTCCGGTTTTGCGTTTTTCAAGGTATTTATATCTGTGTCTGTCTTGTCTACCTCTTTATTGGAGCCATCTCCGCTTTTCGTCCCAATTCCTTCATTTATGCACTCTGTCTCACTGTTGCTCACATCGTTTATATTACCTGACTCTGCAATATTGCTGCTATTATGTACTACAATACCCTCTTCCTCCACATTACTGCTGCGGTTCTCTAAACTATCTGTTCCTGGTTTTGGTCGTTAACCAATGTTGTCTTTTCCCAGTCTGCATATATCACTGGTAGCTTGTCTGTGAATGGTAATCTCTGTGACTCGGGAATGTTTTTCATCAGTTTAGTTATGTTCTCTAACATTAATCTGTCATCTTTGCAGACCCAGTAAATTCCTTGCCTTTTTGTGCATCCTGGAGATACTTCTGTACAGCCCAGGTGAAATCTCATGTTACAGATGCAACACGTTACGCCTACATTACGTTTTCCCAGTACTCCCGAGCACTCGCCACACCTCTCCATTGTCTGATGTATTATTGTATTTGTGGTTTACTGTGTGGATCACTTGTTGATGTCAGTCCTTCTAACTCTTTATAAAGTTATATGTATATTTTTATATATTTAATATTTATAATACTATATGTATACCGCATAATTGTAATATTATGTATGTTATTTTGTTCAAACTTTATGGCAGGTACTTAGCATAGGGTAGCGAAGCTGGTCCCCGGTGCGGTACAGGTGACCTCTTGTCGTCCCAGGTTGATGTCACGAGTTTCCAGCTACTCGATTTATAACACTGCTCTCACCAGCAACAACACCGCACACAGCAAATCTTATGACCAAAACCTCCACGATGGATAACCACGGTGAAGAAAGTCTCACTATCCTACAACGGAACTGCAATGGCGTTCGTAATAGAATTAATGACATCATACAATACGCTCGTGAACACCAAACTGACGTCATAGTGCTACAGGAGACGATGGTAGGTGATGACTTCAACCCAAGGTTCAGCGGTTATCACAAGTTCTCCCTGCCCTCTGGGGAAAGGAAACGGGGTCTCATCACTTTTGTAAATAACAACATTCCCGCACAGATTATTGATGACCTGCACATGGGAGATGAGTTTGAATCACTGGGAGTAACCCTTTACTTAAAAAATAATGCCCTACATATAATCAACCTATATGTGCCACAGAGTAAACTTGACCTTGACTCACTGCCTGAATTTATTAATGAGATTACCTACCCTGCTGGTCGGTGACCTTAATGCCAGACACCCACACTTTGGTGCCAACTGTCATCAGCCCAATGTCAATGGACGGAAACTGTCACTCTTTGTCAGGGGAAGTGAAAACCTTAGGGTCTTGGGTGATGAACAGCCAACTCACCTCAGAGGAGGAAGATTAGACTATGCTCTCCTGCTGAATGCACAGGACACGGATGCCAGTACACACATTGTGCACAGTTTATGTAGTGACCACTGGGCACTGATTACCACCGTCGACATGAGCAAGAGAAGGAAAGAGACAAATAAAAGAAAAAGGTTATCACTCGGACCAGATATGGGGCCACACTTCATAAACAGGATGAGTGACTGGTTCACGGAATACCAAATCCCAGAAGACATTGACACATTTGTTGATGACCTTAATCACCAAATTGAGAGCTGTCTAAGAGTTCCGCGCCGTACACCTGGGCGAAGTAACCCTCAGAGGAAGAAAATAAAATGGTACGAGACTGATTACATAAAGATGCTTAACGCAAATGTGCGAGACATGAGTAGAGAGTACCGGAGACATCCCACTGAAAGTAACCAAGAGTTGTTTAAAACTGTGTGTCAAGTAGCCAGGGAAGAGAAGATTAAAGAGCGGGAAAGACAATGGCTTGAGTTCACTAGCTCTATTGGACGGGAAACATCTGCAAGACAAGTGTGGGCAAAAATTCAGATAGCTAAGGGTGGCAGAGCCCGGCCTGCGGCTCACAAAGACCCCCAGGGTAAGGCTGAAGAACTAATTCACAAGTGGAGTGATGCAGCATCCTCCTCCTCCCTCCCTGCAGAAATCAGCAGGGAACAGCTCCTGCGACATGATGACAGAAGGATTAGGATAACAAGAGCACTGTCTAGTGATGACGAATATGGGGAACCAATCACAGCCCAAGAAGTAAGGGGCGCTATGAAAAAGGGTAAAAGTACAGCACCTGGTGAAGATGGCGTCACCTACGACATACTCAATGCACTGTGTGAAGTGTCTGGGAATCCACTACTCCACCTGTTTAACAAGTCATTCCTAAGTGGAGTGTTGCCCACACAATGGAAACACGCAATAATTGTTCCCATACCGAAGCCTAATGACCCTGGTAATTACAGACCTATCAGTCTCGTGTCATGCACTTGCAAGATGCTTGAAAGGATCATCCTAAACCGACTGTTGCACAAAATAGGCAGGTTAGGGGAGGGGGTCAATGGATTTGTTAAAGGACGGAGCACAGCAAATTGTATAGTTAATTACTTGGCTAATGACACGGCTAGGTACTCTGTATTTGTTGACATCAAAGGAGCCTTCGACAAAGCACAGGGGATTGCGATCCTGGACGAGCTTGCATGCATGGGTGTCAAGGGAAGACTCATGAAATGGGTTGAAGACTACCTCACAGGAAGGAAAGCCAAGGTTTGCTTCAATGGAGCAGTCTCCAGAACAATGAATATGGAACTCGGGACCCCCCAAGGCGGAGTCTTAAGCCCTACACTATTCAATGTACTTATGAACGCCATTGCAAATATTGATTTTCCGGAAGGAACACAACAAGTGGGATATGCAGATGATGTCCTAATACAAGCTCCCACCTTGGGAAAAATTGAACAGTCCATTGAACTCCTTGGAAGGAAATGTATTGAGCTCGGTTTCACTCTCTCCACAAACAAGACGAAGGCATACTCCCATCGCAAGCGGAGAGCAAATGAAGAACTGCAAATTAATGGTGTAACACTTGAATGGGTTGACCACTATCGGTACCTTGGCGTCACTGTCGGCTCTAACAAGGGAAAGAAAGAGGAGCTCAATCAACTCATAGGAGCATGCAAAAGTCGACTCAGGGCACTGAAAGCTATGACCTGGAATGGACATGGAGCCTCTATTGCCGTGCTTAAAATGATGTACACAGCCTATGTGCGCTCCGTCATAGACTATGCCGCACCAGTTCTGTGCACCTACTCCCAAAGCGATATAAAAAGGCTTGAAAGCATTCAAAATGAAGCCATGACAATCATTCTTGGAGTTCCAAGGACTGCCAAAACGTCCAATCTACGAGAGTTGTCCCTTCCCAGTGTTAAAAGCAGAATTCAGGAGCTGAATGCTAAGCTTGCAATTAGGATAGCCAGAGATCCCTATTACAATGATATTGCTAAGAAAAAACTGAGCTCTGTGCTACTTTCAGGGGGAAACAGGAGAAGCAAAAAATGGCATCACAGATCAGTCTGCTACCTCGAAGAGCTTCACCTGCTTGAGCAAGCCCGTGAGCTCCTGCCTGTAGAGAGGTTACCTCTCTGGGAGGATGACTCGTGCAAGATCATCATCAATGAAATGGCAACGAAAAAATCCAACATGATACCACAAGAAATGAGGCACAAGTATCTCGAGGAAATTTATAAAGAAGCCGGAGATGAACTAGATCAAATCTACACTGACGGGTCATCTAATCCTGTCAATGGCAGGGCTGGTGCAGCATACACGGTAATCAAGGATAATACTTTCCAACGCAGACATGAAGAAAAAGCACGTATTGAGAACTATGCTTCTTCAACGCAAGCAGAGCTAACTGCCATTGTTATGGCGTTAAGGTTTCTTGAACGGAACACTAATGGTGCAGTGATTTGTACCGATTCAAAAGCAGCACTGCAAAGCCTAAGTAAAAATCGGGCAGAAAATCTTGCAATAGTCGCTGAAATTAAGAGAGCTGTGAGAGTACTTACCAATCAGGGAAGAGTCATCAAGTTTCTGTGGATCCCCTCCCATGTTGGAATATGTGGGAATGAACGAGCAGATGTGCTGGCTGCTGAAGGCGCTGAAGGAGACCATATTGAATACTTCATACCCAAGACTCTCCTACAAATTAGAGGTATTGTCAGGCAACATCACCGTGACAAGGTAACTGAGGAAAGGAGGATAGAAGCACAAACCAGTGAATCTATACGATGGTACAACATGGTTGCAGCTGGCAATCCCAATCGTTATGGCCGAAGAGGAGGAGGACGAGTGAGAGAATCAGTGATAGCGAGAATCCGTCTTGGATACAAATATTCTTGGAGATATGGAATGGAAACAACAGTTGATCAGCGAAGTTGCAGAATCTGTGGTGAGAGTGATGGACACCGCCTTGACCACTATCTACGTGAATGTGAACACCTGAGAGACATTAGAAACATGTGTAGAATAATAAACCCCACATTGTTTGAGTTAGGAAAACACTATTTGTCAAATATGATACTGTTCTTAAAAGATTTCCCCATTTTGCACCCGCAAGATAACGTAAGCTTTTAAGGGTTGATAGATGTTAATCTTCTTGTTTGAGGAGCTGTTCACTTGAGACAGTTAAGCAAGTCCCAGCTGTGTCTGGGTACAAGTGACAGGATGAACAACCCAGCGGGTTTTCTTCCTATTGGGGAGTGTTGTACATGCTGCTATGGCGGTGTGTCCACTCACAAGATGAGTGGCGCTGCCCAATAAACTCGCCCCTCGGGCAAAATTTAAAAATTTTTTTCTCCAACATCTGACACACACTCACTCTCCCACATCTCACCACACTTTCACTCTCTCTCCCACATACTCACGCTCACTCTCCCCACACTCACACACATTCTCATCACTCTCCACACATCTCACTCACTCTCACACACTCACTCACTCTCCCACTCTCTCGCACATTCTCATGCACTCTCACACATTCTCTAACACTCTCACACACTCACTCTCCCACATTCTCACTCTCACACACTCTCACTCACTCTTCCACGCTCTCACTTTCCCCACAGTCTCACTCACCCTCACTCACTGT